>ML811970.1:89201-110407 GCA_009831015.1 Picea engelmannii
CAAACAGTAAAGGATACAGATGCTATAATAAGAGGCTACATAAAATGGTTGACTGTATTGATGTAAAAATTGATGAAGGAATCCCAGCAAGAGAGGTGTACGGTAATGAGACTTCTACAGAAGACACAACTAAAGCTGAAGATAAGCAGGTCCAAGAATCAGAAAATGAAGACTCTAAATCAGATGAAGACTCAAATCAACAGTCGACTACAAATTCTTCCTCCAGAATCATTCAAAAGAATCATCCTGCAAGTCAGATAATTGGAGAAAAGGACACAGGGGTACAAACCAGGAGAAAGCTAATCAAAACCACCGAACAATCTCATATAGCTCTCATATCCATGATGGAACCCAATAATTTTAATGAATCCAACACAGATGATCACTGGGTTAAAGAAATGAATGAAGAACTTGATCAGATTGAGAAAAACAATACATGGGAGATGGTTCACAGGCCCGAAGATAAAAACGTCATTGGTTCCAAATGGATCTTTAAGAATAAGTTGAATGAGCAAGGACAAGTTATCAGGAACAAAGCGAGGTTAGTCTGTAAAGGCTATGCTCAGATAGAAGGACTAGATTTTGATGAAACATTTGTGCCCGTAGCAAGATTAGAAGCTATTAGAATGTTTCTTTCCTATGCTTGTCATAAAAGGTTTAAAGTCTACCAAATGGATGTCAAGTTAGCCTTTCTCAATGGAGATTTAAGTGAAGAGGTTTATATGGAACAACCAGAGGGCTTCAAATTGTCTGATAACCCTAACTTAGTATGCAAGTTGAAGAAAGATTTATATCGTTTAAAACAAGCCCCTCGAGCCTGGTATCACAGACTGGATATGTATCTCAAAGACAAAGGGTTCAAGAGAGGAACAACTGACAACAATCTGCATATTAAGACAGAGGATAATGATTTTCTCATTGTACTGGTCTATGTAGATGACATCATCTTTGGATGTAATAAGGACTCACTGGCACAATGGTTTTCTTATGCCATGGAGTCTGAATTTGAAATGTCTATGATAGGAGAACTGTCATTTTTCCTTGGTTTGCAAATTACTCAGAGGCCCAATGGGATCTTCATTTCTCAAGGAAAATATTTAAGAGAAATGCTGAAAAGGTTTCAAATGGAAGATTCTAAACCTGTGGGTACACCTATGGTAACTGGATGTAAATTAAGCAAGTATGATGATACACCTGATGTTGATCAAAGCTTATATCGATCAATTATAGGAAGCCTATTGTACATCACAGCATCTCGTCCAGACATAATGCATGCTGTAGGAATGGTAGGAAGATATTAGGCTGCACCTAAACAGAGTCATTTGCAATATGTCAAAAGGATATTCAGGTACTTAAAAGAAACAATGACTTATGGTCTGTGGTATCCCAGAAATCAAAGTCTTCAGTTGACTGCTTATTCAAATGCAGATTGGGCAAATTGTGTTGATGAAAGAAAAAGCATCAGTGGAGGAGCATTCTTCTTGGGTAACTCCTTAGTAGCCTGGCTTAGTAAAAAGCAAGGTTCCATTTCTTTATCAACCACATAGGTAGAGTACATTGCTGCTGCTACCTGTTGCACACAGGTATTATGGATGATTCAGACACTTGCAGACTTAGAGGTAAAATATACTGCACCGATCCCAATTCATTGTGATAACACAAGTGCCATCAGTGTGTCTAAAAATCCTGTCCTCCACTCCAAGACAAAACATATTCCCATAAAATATCATTTTCTGAGAGAGCAGGTCACCAATCAGATTGTTTAGGTCCATTACATTCCCACTTCAGAACAAATTGCAGACATCTTTACTAAGCCCCTAGCCAAGACACCGTTTGAATATCTCAGACAGAAGCTGGGTGTCATTTCATTTCACACCTAAAAGAGTCCATCCTGTTAGGGGGAGATTTGTATTGTTTGATTATCTAAATGCCTCCTAGATTTACTGCAATAGCTCAGGGGGAGCATGTCTCTTCTTTGACATTGATGTCAAAGGGGGAGAAAAGAATTCGGGTGTTGTAGTTGCCATCAATGCCAAAGGGGGAGATTGTTGGCAAAAGTTTACCAAGTAGCGTATGCTTGTCCTTGATGGCAAGTACAATAGTGGAGATGGTAGGATAAGAAGGATAAAATCCCTTAGGGATTCGGACGTGAAAGCTCAGGAGGAACAACATTGAGGAAAACGCGCGCAACAAAGCTTAATATACAGGAGTTTGCAGAGGAGAAGGAAGACAGAGATCCAGTGATCGTTGGATCCCATTCAAATTTCCCAAAAGGCCGAAAGCTGTCAGATCTGTAGAAGCTGCGAGGGAGATAAGCCTTGGGAGCAAGAAGAGAAGTCCCGACATGAGGAGTTGTCATCGGGATATCAACCATCGGGAGATCGGAGTTCTCAAGGTCATGAGAAACGGGACATTGAAAGTCTTGATATCCCGACATAATCGGGACCATCCATTTGGAAGGACGCGTGGCAGCGATCGGGCGCCACCAGGAGAAGCTCGACAGGAGGCTTCATCGGAGAATTGGGAATCAGAGTTTCACGAGTCCTGTGAACAATTACAACAGAAACCCCGAAATCGCGATGAAAGAAATCCCGACTGAACCTGAACCATCAGATCAACATGTGATCTAGACCGTCGATCCAACTCACGATAGCAGACCATGTCAACTAGGGACATGTGGCACAACCAGGTAATGACAGGTGTCAGGCAGATTCAACACTTCAGGAACATGTAAGTCACGAATCAGAGTGACACGTGGTAGTATTTAACACGTTTCAAACCATGTGTGACGTTAGCAGAGTATCGGGGATCGGGACTTTGAAATGACAAAGTCACTTGACATGAGGAATACTGATTTCGCGATGAGTGATTTTGCGATTTAATCGCAGCCACTGAATACAGATCGCATATGGACCATTGATTCAATTCTGTATCGGAGTTTCGCGGATCGCGAATTCGAGAGGCAAAGAACTCATTGCATCAAGAATGCCGATTTCACGATATGCGAAATCGTGAAATGATCTGAGCCGCCAGATCAAGTATTGATCAGGACTGTTGATCACAGCCCGTGTCGAAGTTTCGGGGATCGTGAATTCATGAGGCAAAGAACACAATGCAACGAGAATCTTGATTTCACGATATGCAAAATCGCGAGTGAATCTGGATCGTCAGATCCATAAATGATCAGGACCGTAGATGTAACTCCATATCGGAGTTTCTGGGATCGCGAATTCAAAATGAAAAGAACTCAATACAACAAGAATCCCGATTTCGCGATGTGCGATATCACGATCCAATCGTGGCCGTTGAAACAAGTTCATATCTGGATCGTTGGTTCAACTCCGTGTTGGAGTTTCGCGAATCACAATATGGAGAGACATAAGGCTGTGGTCACAACCCTTGGTCATGGGAAGAGAAGGAGTCAGTCCAGATAAGCTCCACATCAAAGTTTCGGGGATTGGGATTTGTAAGTGACTAAAACTATGAATGCCAAGAGTGTCGAAATCGCGATATATGAAATCTCGATTGGATCTGAACCGTTGGATCAAGTATTGATCACAGGGCTACTGCTGCATGCAACAGTGAAACTGCCAGAAACCACTGATGGTTTCAGCCAGAGGACTAGAAGACACTTGGGAAAACGACTAGAGAAGCTGAAGAGTTACGATGAAGATCACGTAGAGCACTTGAGAGGTGGAGAAGATTGGCGCGGTTGGAGCATGCAGAGGAATGGAGAACATTGCATGCACAAGGTGCACAGAAGCTATAAATACACAGTACAAAGAAGAGAAGAAAGGTTGTTGTTGCAATAGCTATTGGAGCTTGCCGTGGTGATTCATGTGTGAAGAAGAACGAGAGCGCAGCAGCTGAATTGAACAGAAGAGGATCTGTGCAGTGAATGGGTATGGCACATAGAGTTTAAAAAGTAGAAGAACAGACAGCGCAAGTGATCTGAGCAAAAAGGAAATAAGGTAGACAGAGCAATGAAATGGAGCAGAACAGTGATAAGTCAGGTAAGCCATCATCGAACATCATATCACTGTAATAAATTCAGTAGCAAAGATTTATATTTCAGGGTGGTTGGGAGGAGCTAGGGAGGACTAGTGTCCTCAAAGGTTTAGGTGGGTGCTTGAACACATGGAGTTGGTGCTTCCTTTTAGTTGGTGCTAGAAAAACTAGGGAGTTGGTGCTTCCTTCTAGTGGGTGCTAGAGAAACCAGAGAGTTGGTGCTCTTAGCAAGTTGCATCTTGCAAAACAGAGGTCATAACCTCATTATGAGTTGGTGCTCATATGTATGATACTGTAAAGATTGTAACCATTACTTATCATATAAAGAAAAAGAGTTTTTTACCCTGCATGGGTTTCCTCAGGAAATATCTGTCTCTGTGTTTCTCATATATGTGAATGATGCTGAAACTGTGTTTATTTCTCTGCATTATTGTGATCATCATTCAGTGTTTTTGCAAAGAGTTTTAAAAGAAGCATAATTGTTTAAGCACGAAAACAACTGTTTCACCCCCCCTCTCAGTTGTCTAACATTTCCCCCATGTAAAGGGGTTCTGTGAAGAGGGTATCTTGAACCATAAAATTGATTCCCCTCGTATGAAAGACCCAGGGAAATATGTGGACCCATCATGGGAAAAGTGTTCGTAGGAACCAACATGGAAGACGAAGGATACACGGATGGGGTGTAATAAGTAGAATAACCACCCATTTGAGTACTATATTCTAAAAAAACATAGTTAGGAATGGATCCATAAGAGGGGAGGTTCCAACCTCCCACAATGAAAGTTGGATGAGGGGCATGACTCATATCAAATGAATATGTAGACGGTGGGGCCATGGTTCCCCCGGATCCAATGCTAGGATTCATATAAGTGGGTCAGGGAGAGGATGGAAAGGGTGAACAAACATTCAGAATATCAACAGGAAAATGATTAGAGACCCAAGGCATGGACTGAGTCTCATAATTTTTCATACCATTATGAAAAGCAGACAGATTCATCCCCATGCAATGAGTGAACATCATGGGTGGGGGGGGGGGGGGGGGGGTAGTGGTAAATGAGGGAGCTATGGGAAATCCACTATCCATGACAATGAAAACTAAATATAAAATCCTAAGATCAACTAGTAATCAAAGAGAACACCAAAAATAATCAAATGACCAATATGCACACAAACAGGGTAAAGTGGCTGAAAGGGGCCTCCCTCCCTAAAGTAGGTATGCCTCACCCAAGAGGGGCCTGAGACTCCCTGCTAAAGATCAGAGGTAAAAAAATTAGTTATAAGGGCCCTCATGGGCTTAACAACTAGTTGATCAGATCCCCACGGAGAGGTAATCCTCCATAAAGGTTGTGTTTTGTCTGACCCTTATCTGACCCAGGGTACCTGCAGAATAACCCTTGCAAGTAACCTATGTGGCACCTAAGTCAAGAAACTAAGCAACCACTGTATAACTGATGCATAAGCGAGCAGTCCTAAGTTAGGTCCATCGTATGGGTAGGGTAGAAAAGATTGAAACCTTGAAAGCACCACCTCTCATTGAGGTAAGGGCACTAGAAAGATCCCCATACATGAATAGATCCCCAGAAATATCTCTGACGCTAAGAAGGTATCAGGGGGATATCCCTTCAACTGACCTCACATGACCTCGTGATTAAATCCAATGTAATCGGAGCCTCCTGATCTTACCAATTATATAATGGATTTCTTCACTCCCTTAGTCAGACACATGTTGATTTATTAACATTGGAGAAGTTTACTCACAAAATCCTATTCCAAGGAACTAAATTCTAAGCTAGTTTGTGCACGCTAGAAAATAAAATTGTTACTAATCAATTTTAAATTATAACGTTAATTTTAATGGAAGTGCTTACTCAAAATGTGCGGTCGTGAAACTGGTGATGTTATGACTCAACAAGTAAAGTAAATATGAATACAATACAAAGTCCTAACTTCAATTTCCAATGAATTATATGCTTCCTAAAAACAATGCAATTTTCAATTCAATTATGCAATTCTGAAATAAAAATGCAATCTTTCTTTACATGCACTAATATAAATGACAAAGACTCAAAAGCTCAAAATTCCAATCAATGAAAAATGCCTAATATTTTTGTATTTTCAATATAAGAAAAATGAAAATGCATGGACTGAACAACAACTTGATATATAAAGACTCTACTGTGTATAGAAATAGACAACTCAAGTAGGATACCAAGGAGAAAAACACCCATCTCAATGTACAAGGACAATCAAAATTAAAATATGATGAGAAAGGCTCCGCCGAAAAATTCAACCAAAGACAGGTTACCTGTCATCCCACAGACACTTAACAGTCAGTACAAAGACCCAATTAGACTAAAAAATCATCAAAACCTACCCAACAACTACCAGACCTAGAAAAATAGAAAAAGAGGTTGTTGTACATGACCGTTCAAGGGAAAAATGCATATGTACGCATCTTGTAGAAGGACAACACGCATATATACGTGACTGAAAAGAAAACAATTGTGTATAAGTGTAAAAAACACAACTAGGCTAGGGAGAAGGATGAAAGACTCAGACCCAGATTGAACAAAGGTTGTCAAGAAATCAAACGACAAGAAAAAAAAATGTGAATGAGAGAAATCTAAGGAGAAAAACACTCCAAACCCCAAGAAAGAAAATTCAATCCCCAATATGGTCGCCAATTCTTTTACGAGGAAAATCTCTCTATGGCTAGGGGAAAACCACAACAAACAGAAATGACTGCAGAAATCAACTCTATTCTCAAGTATGCTATATAAACAAATATGATAGAAATACAAGATAAAAGGCCTATCTCATCTAGACGTTCGATGAAGTCCACCGTTGAGCACTTGACCCAAGGGAATATACCTGTAACTAGTCCTCAAAAACCAAGAAAAACAAGCATATGGTGATAATATATGATGTTATCACATTCAATAGCATAATCCATTAACACATATAACAAATACGTCCATGGAATAATAATTCAAATATTTTCAAGATATCAATTGGATGAGAAAAGAGTATTTCTCTTAAGATATAATCAACATAAGTGAATAAGTTACAGACTTCTGTGTCAGCACGGTTTAGAACCACGAAACTAAGTTCCTTCCAACTGGGCCTTCACCACTTCAATCCTCCACCAAAGGAAAGATCATGTAAGAGAGACAATGGGATTCTCACTCAATAAGGGAAGATCTTGGGGGATGAACATTGTGTTTAGACTTAAAGGATAAAGGGATGCAGACTTAATGTGAAGTGAATAATTCCTCAATAGTAACTTTGCTCTCAAAGTTGAATTCTTTCTCCTCTTTTCCATAGCTCATAATTGGTCCATTTATAGCCTTCAAGTGGAACTGACGGGTCGATTCAGAACATTTCCAGTATATGGAAGGCCAAGGATAATTGATCTCTCGTCGTGACATGGAAACCCAACACCATTTTTCATTTTTGGGCACATTTCCCGATGTACACGGGCTGTAGTGGTGCAACCTACATATATGCATGTCATATAATAGACAAGGTGCATATATGTGAAAAAATGTATTTTTAGCTCTGGGATTTGAAAAAAGGGATGAAAATTCTACACGGGGAAATGGAAAAAGGCCTTCTATGCAAGATTGCATGAGGTGAGGAAAATCTTGCGATAAACCTCCTTCTTCCACACTATATTGTTAAGTGAAGATAGATCTATTTATGATTAACTTAACAACCATAGAAATGCATACACTTGAATGCATAGACATGAGAGGAATAGGCCAAGTTATGTATTAATGGAAAGCTAAAAAAATGGAAGCACTTTCAATCTCAAATTTGACGTTGTAGAAACTTCTCCAAGTTCTCCTATCCAACCCCTTGGATCTCACACAATCATAGGTATGATGCTCTTAATTCTCCTCTTTTCTTGAATGTCTCAAGATCAAAAGTATTATACTCTAAGTTTCTCTCTTCCCCTTTCACTCGAGCATGGCCTTCATATAGGCTTGGAAGCATCACAACCATAAGATAGTTTTTAGGAGAGGATGTGGTCAAAAGAGGATTTGGCTCAACCAAAAAGATTGACCTTGACTTGAATAGGAGATAGCTTGAAAAAATCCCTTAACGAACTACAAACTCTTGGAAACAACCTCACAAATCAAGGAAAAATGGTTGCAACAACTTCATTCCCCCCCCATAACTATGCACAATGCGACTATCATTCTCTAGGACACTCTAAGGGAGAGACCATCACTCCTTGTATATGGGCAAGGGGGTGATGAAACTCTTTTAAGAACAAAATTTCAAGGGAAAAAGGTATCATATCGACCTCCAACTAATAAATTTTCCTTCCAACTTGTCTAGGGAGTATGACATACTTTTTCTCGTGGTGAAAAAGTTGCGACACTCAAGTGTGACACTTGGAAAAGTGCGACACTTAAGTATTTAATAGATGCAACACTTAAGTGTGATATTTGGTGCTACGACACTTGAGACACTTATGAAACTTAGGTGTGAAATTTGATAATGTGACACTTGTAAACATTATGACACTTACGTGGGACATTTTATAATGTGACACTTAGGTGTGTAACAATGAGTTAAATGATTGTCTTTCAACGCACTCCACATCAAAATAGAAGGTTATATACAATGATAATAATTTAGGAATGTGGGTTAGTTTAATATCCATGAATAATTCCCCATTGGACCCCCTCTCTCTTGTGGAATCATAAGCCCCCATCATTCTTCATCTTTTTTGTATCGCAGCTAATGATTATTACTTTTATTAAATTTTTCAATATTCATTATATGGAATTTGGCCCTCGACCAAATTAATTCAATATGGCTCTTCACCCGAACACATCAATTCACCATCCTAATTCACATTTATACAATTACATTATATTTCATAGGGATTAGAACCAAGGATGTTACATTCCCATCCCCCTTATTTTTTCACTGTCCTCGATGCAAAGCACTCTATAGGTGTAATTTCATTTTACAATTTTGGCTCCCTGGACATTAATCAACATATAGGCTCTCTGGCCCAAAATCACACATGAATTCTAGCCTAATTAAAATTACATAGGAACTCTGGCCTAAATACCATAATACATAGGTGCTTTGACCCCCAAAAATTATAAATACCTAGGTGCTCTAGCCCCAAAACATAGATACAAAGGCACCCTGGCCCGAAACACACACACACACACACAGACACACATTGTTATAGAAAGATTTACCCCACCATTGCTATCTTGCATAGAGGGCCTTTTTCCATTTCCCTATGAAGACTTGTCATCCCTTTTTGATGAATCCAGAGCCAAAAATACAAATTTTTCCACATATACGTGCCCTATATTCTATACAACATGTGTATACGTAGGCTGCTCCACTACATCCTGCGTACATCAGGATTTGTGCCAGAAAATACAAAATGGAGTCGGGTTTCCATGTCATGACAGGAGATCTCTAATCCTTGGCCTTCCACATACTGGAAATGTTCTGACTCGACCCTTCAGTTGCATTCTAAAGGCTATAAAAGCACAATTCCGAGCTATGGAAAAGAGGAGAAAGCATTCAAATTTGAGAGCAAAGTTACTCTAGAGAAATTACTTCATATTGAGTCTGCATCCCTTTGTCCCTCAAGTCTGAACATAGTGTTCATCCCCCAATTTATTTCCCTATTGTTGAGATAACCTCATTATCTCTCTCCTATGAGATTTCCTTTGGTGGAGGATTGAAGTGGCCGAGGCCCAGTTGGAAGGAAATTGGTTTCTTGGTTTCGAACCATGCCAACACGGAAGTCTGTAATGTTGTCACTTCCGCTGTTCAATTATTAATAGAAATACTCCTTTCCCATTCTATTGGTATCGTGCAAATATATGATTGTTATCCATGGGAATGTTTGTAATGTTTATTAATGGATTATTTTATCTAATGTACTAACTCTTTTATACTATCACCATGTACTTTCTATGCTCGTTTGTTAAGAACTTATTATAGGCATAAATCTTTGGGTTGAAGTGCTCAACGGTGGAACATCATCGAACGTTGGATCGAGGTAGGCCTCTTTCTTATCTTGCACATTAGTTTATATAACATACAATGGAATTGAGTTGATTTCTGTAGTCATACCTATCTATTGTGGTTTACCCTTGGCCATAGAGAGTTTTTCCCTCGTAACACACACACACACACACACACACACACACACATATAAACCACCGGCATTCTCCTACAACTATCCTAATTTACACTAGGTCTATTCTTCTTGAGTTGTCCAACTCAAGGAATGTACCATTCGTTTATCAAGGATAACCCAAGGAATGTACCATTCATTTACCAGGGTCTCACTAGAACATGCAACTAGGAATATCACTATTGGGATCACAAGGGAATCACTTCTAAGAAGAACTACCATAAATTAACCGACAACAATCCTTGTTGTTACAATGCAACTCACACTAGAGTTCACTCTTTAGGCCTAACAATCTGTCTCTTCAACAATGCAACTCACATAGGAGTTCACTCTTTAGGCATGGCAACCTGGTTCTTCTTGTTGTACTCACCTTCTAGGCTCAGACATACCTTTCACTATTACACAATTCCTCATGTGATCCATCATTTTCCAAGGTGTTCTTGCGTAGAATAATGCCATCTTGCTGCTAGATTTCCACTAGAAATATATAACCTGTGGCAATCATCCCATCTACATCATATGCATATATTCAATATGAGGCTTCATCATACAATTTTAATTATAAAATTTCAAATCTATTTTACATAGGAAAATATAATTTCCCCAAACATGAGTTTTTTTTTCATAATTGTTTGGCTCTTGTAGCAACATATATCAATATTCCTTATGGGTTTACATTCCTACCACATCCAAGACCATTCTCGCTACAATTTTCTCAATTTCTATGCAACCAAACAAATTGTTAGCATATCATAACAATTTCCAATTATTAACTTCTCAAATATGTTTATACAGAAAGATAAATATTCCCATGCATGATATTTCTTCTCATTATGTTTGGTTATTGCAATTGTAGATATCAATATTCCCTATGGAATTACATCATTTCAATATCCTAGACTATTGTACCTGCAATGTCCTCAACTTTCTTGCAGGCAAACAAGCTGTTAGTATCTCATGCACAATATTTGCATTCAGTGCATGAAGTGATTTTTAGAATTATATTAATAAAAAATTTCCTTAACTTCCAACTATTATTCATATTAAAAATGGAATTAAACCATTAATCATATTATCTAGAATGAAGCCATCATTCATTGTACATGCATTATCGGCATACTAAGATTTTCATCATGCAATGAAACTTTACTAATAATAAAACCAATGTGCCAATAATCATGGCCCCATCCACACAATGCATCCTTGCATTGACTCTTGGAATACCATATGTTCATGTCATGTATTCCACTATGTGAGTTGGAAGGTATGGCCCAGGCCTCAATACACCATCCAAAATCTTCCCCACAACTCATTTGATCCTTTGGATACCTTCGTCTTCAACCCATACACAAAACTAAGAAAATCATCCCTTAGTGCTATTTAGTGTAGGTGGAAATGTTGTAGTCCAAACCTCAGTTACATAGGGGAAAACCATTATGCACTTGTATGGAACTATATCCTTTCCATATCCAATCTCATCATGGCCTCACACATGGCCATCTCTAATGGAATTCATTCCTACACCAAGAGTAATGTCTCCTAACTTAACTTGGTTATGATCTCATAACCAACATAACACAATATGCAATTAAATTTCCCATAAATGCATTCAAGCAACATATAATATTTTCATACTCAAGGCCTCCTTCCTTTACATCAATTCAAATATTGAGATTCAAATGAGGGAATCCTTACCTCAATTCCCATTATCATTTATACATCATAACAACCCCAAATTCATACCTGCATGGTTGTTATCAATTTACTTGATGTTACATGATCAACTAGTACTTTGTAGAAGCTCACGGGCTTCCTTCACCAACCTCTTGATCAACATTTCCACCATCCTTGTTTATCTTCATATGGATGGATACATTTCCAGAAACTATATCCACTAGTGCTTCCATCTCACAACTACTTCTTTTATGAAAAGAATCTTGTCCCAACATCTTTTGGTTAAATGATCAATAATCATAGTTCTCTAACATGCACTATTCCAGCTAAACATTGGCTTTGGAATCTAATTACTCACTCCTCATTTCCTTGACTAAACCATTATTGAAATACCATTATCATTGATTGACATTTCAACATTCTAAAATGTTTTATGCTATTTCCTCTTTCCAATACTCCTTTCCCTCCATGGATTTTCCCAATTTTAGATATACCTCTTCACTTCATTGAGTTATTCAATGTGAATAACTTTTTGGCCATTCAATACCACTTTGCGCTAATTGGAATGCTACACTCCCCCATTCATGCCTATAACCTTCTTTTGTTGCACACTATGATAATAGAGACAATTTTATTGCCTTGGTTACTTTTAGAAAAAACAATGTTAGATCATATCTAAAAATTCCTTCTTCCTACATTCCCATGCTTTCACATAGAGATGACTGATCTAGCCATGAGTCATACCTCATCTCATGATATCCTTTCTCCTTCTCTTTCGACAATATTTTTATCCTTCACTATATTTCTACCTTCAAGGTTATGGAGTTATTCTAAACACCCTATGCATGCAATGACATTTTTCACTTATTGGAGTCATGCTTTATGTGATACACTCTATTAAATTTACCTTGGAAACCATTCAGGCCCTATAGTAGTTAAATACTAATATTCCCATGTTCTTCCTTAGACCTTTGTCAACCTTGCATCACCTTCTCTGCAGTCTTGCACTTCCCTTTATAGTTATTTGATACTTTATCCAAATATACAAGATTGACCTTCTTCTTTATCAGATGGACCCTAGAATTAATCTAGAACAAACCCACACAATGATCAATTGTGGAATCTTATCCTTTTTCTAGAAATACATTTCATGTAACACTCTCTACAGAATGCTCTTCAACTTATTAACAAGGCCCTATTAGTAAGCTTAATCCCTCTTTATTTGAAAAAATATTGCACTTCAAGTGTGCCTATAGGATTATGCATAGGAATTATAGTGAATTTCAATACCCTTCCTTAAATATCAATCACCTATGGCACTTAGCTCTATTAGCTGGGAAAGTTTCTCTAAACTTTGACATGGAAAATTCTTCACATTGAGTAATTGCATGGTTCATGGAATCCAATTCCACTTTTTCTTGCAAATTTATGGACAACTTGATTATCCCCTAGAAAACTTAGACATTATATCATGATTTCATCTGTATTACCTTTCCAAATTTTTCAATCTGATTTACGATCCAAAAATTATGGCTCCCTGGAATTCTCATTCTATTCAGTGGTGTCTTTCAAGTTCACTATAACCCTTCCTTCTGATTCCTTGAGAATTATTTGGATCCAAAATAAATTGTGAGTGGATATCCAGATTCTCCTATCCAAGATATTTCCAAATACTACTTCCCTTCTCAATTTTGAGTATTGAGCATAAAGTTATAGGAAATTGAATATTGCCCATTTACCCCTTTTGTGCACCTTTCTCCCCGGTGCAAATAATCTTAAACACCAAATTTTTGCACTTACAGAGGCAAATTTATTGAGAACCAAGAAAATGTTTCTACATGACAAAATTAACACTACCAAAAATTAACTCATAAAAACTCTTTGATTGCAAAACTGATGCTCCAGTAAAAAAATGCAACAATATAGAAATGACATCTTTTCCCCTTCTGCACCTTCACATGACTTAGTATTGGCCCTGTTTATGTATCCCTACACCAAATCCTTTGGGCTTTTTCCATAATCTCAATTGGGTATTCCCCTTGCTACCTTTTGAATGATTTTTCCAAGTTTCACCCTTAACCAGGCTCTGAACTGTTAGTTACAACTTACAAGAGTTTTGACCATTTTACTTTTTTATCCTTGTATGTTACATGTGTCTTATTTATCTTCCAGGACGTTTTTACATACCAAGATCCAAAATATGGATCCACTTCTATCTTTTATGGTTCATAAGCTATCCATAGACTATTCTTTTGCCTCAAACAAACTTTTGAGCAAGGAGTTATGCCCTTTGGAAGTAGACTAGTCCTGGAATTTTTCCTCAACTGTTTTGGTTGTAACTTTCTCATACGAGCTCTATTTTGTGAATATTTTATCTCATTGAAAATATCTCCTTAAGATATTTTATTTGATCCACATAGACAAAGTTTACTTTAGTACAATCTATTCACATGGGTTTTGATTGGATAAAAATGTCGTTTAGGGCCTCAAAATTACCCCACAAGTTAATGACCTTCAAAAACCACAATTTTTCACATAAAATTGATTGTTTTACTATTATAACAACATTTAAATCTCAATCGTTGATCTCAAATAGTGTGGAATCTGAACCGTTGATCTGTTCTCCATAATCCATCGACGATCGATGCTTTCCTATGGATGCACACACCATTTCTCCCAAACTTCTGAATCAACTGTCGACCGTCGGCCTAATCCCTTGACAATTGATTTACACACAATGCTAAGCCGACTGACCCAACCATCATTTGTAAGGGATTTTCAATTAAAAATGGGAATCTTCACCAATTTGGTCAATGCTTGACCATCGACGATCCCCATTGATTGTCAAAAACACTTGCCCAATTCGGTCGACCTGACCATCGACCGTCGACCACTTCTAGGATGATGTGGCAATTGTTGATGTGGCATGGCATGTGGATGTTGATGTGGCATGACACATCATCTAAGGGTGTCACTTTGGATGACGTGGAATGACATGTGGATGGTGACATGGCATGACACATGGGTGTTGATGTGGCATGGAATATCATCACCCTCTTTCCTTCATTTCCCATTGACTGATTCTCTTAGACAACCCAAACACCTTGACAAATTCAGCTGATGCCCGACCATCGACCCATCAACAATTTCCTTCTTATTGACCAAAATAATTTGCCGAATAGGCCGATGCTAGACCATCGGCCCATGAACAACCGATGACCTCTGTCGGTGATTGAAAAAACTTCACCGAATCAATCGACTCGACTGTCGGCCATCAATGATTTTCCTTGGACAACTTCAACACTTAGAAAATTTTTGATTAATCTCTGATCAATCTGGGTCGTTGATCTATCACTCAAAATGATTGTGGCCATTGATATATTAAATTCACCCAAACCTGTTGTCTCCTAAACATTGGTCATCGACTGTCAGAGATGTCTTCTGGCCGAACCAAACTCATCGCCATTTTGGTCAACCCGACCATCGACCATCCACAATTTCTCTTGGTGAATGTACACGCTTAGAATTTTTGACCAAAATCCCCTATGAATCTAAGCCATCAATCTTCAAGCCAAGAAAATATTGACCATCTATTGACTTCCTTCTTCTAAATTCCAAAAGTAATCTAGATCACTGATTTTCTTTCTTTGCAAAACACCGAAACAGATCCCGACCATTGATTTACTCAACCTTCCAAATGGATGAAAATTTATAAATGTTTAAATTTATCACATCGAATATCGATCATCGATCCCTTAACTTTTTCCCAATGCTATAGGCATCCATGTCCATTAAAACACAAATTTTGACCTTTCCAAGTCAAATCCTGCTCCACAATTTGCAAATTTACTCCATTAACTTTCTTAAACATATCTGAGTCATTTAAACTTGAATATTACTCACAAATTTGGGGATTTCTCTCTGATTTTTCACCATTTTCCCCCAAATTTGTCACAGAAAAAAACTACAAAAGTGAATCTATCAAATTCGTACTAGTTCCAGCCAATGCAATCCTGGTGTTTGAACCACATGCTATGATACCATATTGTAACATACTCAACCTCTAGGTAAGAATCATTATGTGCGGAATACACATTAAAATTAAAATATTTAAACTAAATAATTTCCTGTAGATTATCAGCTACATATCACACACAAATTTAGTCATTTGACTGATACCAAATTTATAAGACATATAATAGCATATATTTAAACAAGAATGCAATTGTTCAAGGAAACAAAAAACACACAACATTCATATAAACCAATTTCACAACGGAATAATAATAAATAACTCAACATAAACACTTATATGTTAATATTTATCCAAATGGATACATACAAATGATGAACCTCCCGGACATAGGTGTTATTGATAATTGTGTATCATCAATAGGCCACCCCTGAGCTGAGGCTATGAGTACACAAGGAGATCTGGCCCACTGGTTGTCCACTCTCCACACACAGGAGCCCAAAAACCCAAGTTCTACTTCCACAACAATTCCAATCCTCCAACTCTCTCTCTTTTCTCCACAACCTTTATTACCCTAATAACGTACCCCCTTCAGTCCTCATAGTCCCTCAAGCTGTATCATTCATTCATCAGGGTCCTTAGTGCACTTGGTTGACCAGGAGTCCCTCAGTTGGGGACTCTAGGAACTATGATATTCTTCAATATTTATCACAACAACCTTCACAAGGCTCTTAAGTCATTTCCTCAATAGGAAAAACGTACTATAAGATTACAACCCATTTTTCAAGCACACATGCCTATTTTCTAGCATAACCATAGCCCAACAATGGATACCTTCAAGCACAACATGGATGGTGCTCTTCCCAACACTCAACTCTCCCTTTTTTGCCCAAAATATGCATGTAAAAACTCTCTTTCTTCTCCATATGAATTTCCTCTCTTGTTTGCTTTCTTGATTTGACTTACTTTCTTGCCCAAGTTGATTATAATCGAACCCATGCTCCCCAATAACTATGGAATGTGACCACTCACATCCACCCACTTATATGAGTTAATGATTGTCTTTCAGCACACTCCACATTAAAATAGAAGTTTATATACAATGGTAATAATTCATGAATGTGGGTTGGATTAATACCCATGAATAATTCCCCCTTAGACCCCCTCTCTCTTGTGGAATCATAGCCCCCCATCGTTCTTCATCTCTTTCATATCACAACCAACAATTATTTCTTTTATTAATTATTTCAATGTTCATTATATGAAATTCGACCCCCGACCACATTAAATCAATATGGATCTTCACCCCAACACATCAACTCATCAGCCTAATTCACATTTATACAATTACATTATAATTCATGGGGATTAAAACTAGGGATGTTACAAGATCGGGGGACATAGACAGATATAGGAGGTTGTAAGCCTCATCCATGAGTTTGAGATACCTTTTCTTCTCGATAGCAGAGGTTGGCTCAACCTCTATAGCCATGGTAATTCGATACAATCCTATGCATCTAAGTTGAAGTAGAATTTTTAGCTTCCACTCGAAGTAGTTACGAGGTGTGAGAATTATTGCTGGTGAATATTCCATTTTTTCTGACTGCATCTCCCTTCTAGACCTACAAATAAGATACCTATGTGCCCTTCTCCTAGAAACACATGGGATTTGATACCATGTAGAATCTAGCTAAAAACAATTCTTACAAAGCTTGGAAATTGAGAGAAGTAGAGAAGAGATGATAGAAAAGAATCAAGAATTGTATTCACTAATGAGTAAAATGGTAAAATACACATGGCTAAGTGAAGTCACCATAGTAGTGATCTAGAGATATCTAGACACTTACTCATAGAAAATGAAGTAATCTTCCACCTATTCCTAGTTAACTAATCCATGCAATCATCAGTTAACTGAGTCACATGTGTGGAAGTGAGAGAAACACATGCAACTACTGGTGATAAAAACGAGGTTTCCATGCATGAGTGACTTGCACTAGTCTAACTGAGTGTAACTAACTCTGTAACCATGGAAGAGGAGCATCCTATTCTGTAGGGCAATATTCTTTAGAGAGAATATTCTCATCTAAGGAAGCATTCTCAATATTGGACTATCAATCTTAGAAAAATAAATACTAGGTGAGTGTGTAATATCTCCAACAACCAGTTC
Organism: Picea engelmannii; assembly: GCA_009831015.1. NCBI lineage: Eukaryota > Viridiplantae > Streptophyta > Pinopsida > Pinales > Pinaceae > Picea > Picea engelmannii. The sequence continues at coordinate 107,208 of ML811970.1, forward strand.
AAATATCAGACGATTGGAAGATCATTGGAGTGTTAAAGTTCCAGGGGCTTGGTAGGAAAGTAGGCCCAATGGACCGATAATTCAATACCTTGATAGTGGGACATACTGTATATCAGATATCGCATATTGCGTGAGGGCATAGTGTTAATATTTTGGGGGCCTGATGGGCCAATACCCCGGTGGCCTAGTGGACAGAACACAATGTGTCAAGGTTCCATACCAAACTAGGAATAAGGGTGAATTTGCAGTGTTGAATCACCTGGTGAGTTGATGGGTCGATCACCCGATGCAGATGACATGCCAGCACCATGACATAGCCACCAGAGAAACCAATATAGTGCCATGTGTCAAGTGTCGAGTCAACATGGTGTACAAACAAGATAAAGGGGATTTGATGACATCATAGATATGTTAGCACTATGTCATCTAGTACACATGGAAGGTGTCCGCATGGATATTATGCCATCTACCACATCAACATATCGGTTGATAGGATACCAGAAGTTTTGAATAGTGAAGTATTAAGGCATGTAGGCCCAGTAGGCCAGTGACCCGGTAGGCCAATGACCCTGTAGGATTGGTGGTCCCTATGTGTAGTAGATCGATTAAGGCTAGAGATCAATGGTTGAGATCTAACCAAGGGATTATATTGAACTATTGTTGAGTGCCAAGGCTATGTGATGTGTTCCACTGACCTGTGAACGAAATCGATGGTCAATATTTAATTGAGAAGACAATTTGACGGTTGTTGTGCATTGAGGTTGTGTTGTCTATTTTGGTGGGTAGTAAGCAGATGATCAACCACAATCTGTTCCATGGTGATCAAATGGTTGTTGAGCATTGAATCTCTGCTATGCATTTTGGTGGAAAGTGAACAAATCGACGATCGAGATTTGATCAAGGACCAGATCGGATGGTTGTTGAGCATTAAGGGTTTGTGCAAAGATCGCATGCGATGGAAGGATATTGAGATTGGTTTTGAAGGAGTTTTGCAAGTTTATTTTATGTAGAATATAAGAATTCAAAGACAACCCCATGAACATGACTTTTTGTACATGGACGAATCAATGGGTGTATGGGTAATTAAGTGTGCAAACAATTGATATCAGAGTGGGTTCGTTCAAAACAATTTAACCACTAGAAGGAGAATATCCACAACACACATGGATAGACAACAAGGTTTTTATGCAAACAAAGCTCCATTATTTGATGGATCAAATTATACATTATGGAGGATACAAATAAAAACCTATTTAATGGCACTTGGGTTTCACATTTGGAGTGCAATTGAGAATGGTCACACAACCCCACCAAATCCACCTAAAGATATAGCTGAAAAGAGGCCCAGTGATAATAATTTTAAGGCCAAGGGTGCAATTTTGTGCGGTCTGGAAGAGTCATTATTAGTCAAAGTCATGCATTGTCATTCAACAAAATAAATATGGGACAAACTACAAAAAATATATGAAGGGGATGACAAGGTCAAGAAGGGAAAACTACAAATCCAAAGAGAACAATTTGTGACCCTTAAGATGAATGAATAAGAGAGCATTGTGCCTTATTTTCTTCATGTGGATGAGATTGTCAATACTATCATAGGATTGGGTGAAGAGGTTGAAGATACTATCATTGTTCCAAAAGTGTTTACATCACTTCCCTCAAGATTTAATCCTAATATATTTGTCATTGAAGAAATAAAGGACTTAGACAATCTTATAATGGATGAGTTGCATGGAATCCTCACTCCATATGAGATGAGGATAGAACAAGATAAGCCAGTAAATGAATCAAGGAAGGAAACAACCTTCAAGGCATCAAATAATATAAAGACAGAAGAACACAAAACAAATGACAACTCAGATATTGAATTAGATGCTGAAGAAGCTAAATTTTTTAGAAAGCTCAAGAGAGGAACAAGAAAATACAAAGGTAAGATTTCGTTCAAATTCCTTAATTGTGGAGTAGTAGGACACTTTTCTGCTAAATTTCCTTATGAAAAGAGTGTAAATAGCAATGAAACATAAGATTCCAGTTTCAAAATGTATAAGAAGTGAAAAAATGAAAAGAGGAGAAAGATTGAAAAGAGGAGAAATATTGAAAAGAGAATAATCTATACACCAATGAGGAAAACAACTCCTCTCATAACACTTATAGTGAAACATAAGATATTCTCTTCATGGGTCTAGAAACACAATCTGATGTCCTAGAAAATAGAAACATAGATTCAACAAAAGAATACAACCCTGAGATTAGTGCAAAAGTGGATCTTGAAGAAGAGCTCATATGTTCTTTAAATGAAATAGATAGAGTAAGGAATAAGAAATGGTTACAAAAGGAGTAACTAAATAAGTAAAGAAAATAAATGATTGGTATACAATAAAGATATGATGAAACTGGAAAAATCATCATCAACTTAAAAACTCAAGTAGAAGAAGCAAAGATAATTAAGAAGTCTTAAGAGCCCAACTAAGAGAAAAGGAATATGTATAAAACATTCTATAATATGAAATAGTATGTATAAGAAAGGCATTGGAAAGATCAAATACCAACATAAAATTTGAGAAGAGCTCTACAACCTTGAATGAAATCCTAAACTATCAAATATCACCATTTGACAAGAGTGGTCTTGGTTACAATGAAAAGAAGGAAACTGATAAAGAAGATTCAACCTAATAAAAACTATTGAGTTATGATGATGTGCTAAAAATCATATGAAGGTTGAAGCCCACAAGAAATAAGAACAAAATTCCCCACAGGAGACAAATATTCCTCACAAGGACAGGATCACGAAGAATCTACCATCAAGATGGAATCACATAACCATGTACCAAAATTCTTTTTTCGTCTATCATTATTCGTGCAATGGTTTTGATCATAAATAAATAGATTGTAGAATAAATGAAAAACACAGTTACTTCAGGGACAAAAACAAATATACCTATGGATTCTCAAGCATAAATTACAACCCATTTTCCCCTAGACCAAATTTTATCACATTGAATAAGAATGAAGGAAGTGTTACCTTCAGAGACAATCGTACTTCAATGATAATTCGAAAAGGAACTCTTATTCTTGACAGTGGAAGGTATAAGGTAGAAAAGGTCCCATGTGTTGAAGAATTGAAGAAAAATCTTCTTAGTGTTAGCTATATGTGTGATCAAGGACACACCCATACTTTTGATTCCCAAGAATGCAAGATC
>ML811970.1:121037-139155 GCA_009831015.1 Picea engelmannii
ACTCTATTAAATTTACCTTGGAAACCATTCAGGCCCTATAGTAGTTAAATACTAATATTCCCATGTTCTTCCTTAGACCTTTGTCAACCTTGCATCACCTTCTCTGCAGTCTTGCACTTCCCTTTATAGTTATTTGATACTTTATCCAAATATACAAGATTGACCTTCTTCTTTATCAGATGGACCCTAGAATTAATCTAGAACAAACCCACACAATGATCAATTGTGGAATCTTATCCTTTTTCTAGAAATACATTTCATGTAACACTCTCTACAGAATGCTCTTCAACTTATTAACAAGGCCCTATTAGTAAGCTTAATCCCTCTTTATTTGAAAAAATATTGCACTTCAAGTGTGCCTATAGGATTATGCATAGGAATTATAGTGAATTTCAATACCCTTCCTTAAATATCAATCACCTATGGCACTTAGCTCTATTAGCTGGGAAAGTTTCTCTAAACTTTGACATGGAAAATTCTTCACATTGAGTAATTGCATGGTTCATGGAATCCAATTCCACTTTTTCTTGCAAATTTATGGACAACTTGATTATCCCCTAGAAAACTTAGACATTATATCATGATTTCATCTGTATTACCTTTCCAAATTTTTCAATCTGATTTACGATCCAAAAATTATGGCTCCCTGGAATTCTCATTCTATTCAGTGGTGTCTTTCAAGTTCACTATAACCCTTCCTTCTGATTCCTTGAGAATTATTTGGATCCAAAATAAATTGTGAGTGGATATCCAGATTCTCCTATCCAAGATATTTCCAAATACTACTTCCCTTCTCAATTTTGAGTATTGAGCATAAAGTTATAGGAAATTGAATATTGCCCATTTACCCCTTTTGTGCACCTTTCTCCCCGGTGCAAATAATCTTAAACACCAAATTTTTGCACTTACAGAGGCAAATTTATTGAGAACCAAGAAAATGTTTCTACATGACAAAATTAACACTACCAAAAATTAACTCATAAAAACTCTTTGATTGCAAAACTGATGCTCCAGTAAAAAAATGCAACAATATAGAAATGACATCTTTTCCCCTTCTGCACCTTCACATGACTTAGTATTGGCCCTGTTTATGTATCCCTACACCAAATCCTTTGGGCTTTTTCCATAATCTCAATTGGGTATTCCCCTTGCTACCTTTTGAATGATTTTTCCAAGTTTCACCCTTAACCAGGCTCTGAACTGTTAGTTACAACTTACAAGAGTTTTGACCATTTTACTTTTTTATCCTTGTATGTTACATGTGTCTTATTTATCTTCCAGGACGTTTTTACATACCAAGATCCAAAATATGGATCCACTTCTATCTTTTATGGTTCATAAGCTATCCATAGACTATTCTTTTGCCTCAAACAAACTTTTGAGCAAGGAGTTATGCCCTTTGGAAGTAGACTAGTCCTGGAATTTTTCCTCAACTGTTTTGGTTGTAACTTTCTCATACGAGCTCTATTTTGTGAATATTTTATCTCATTGAAAATATCTCCTTAAGATATTTTATTTGATCCACATAGACAAAGTTTACTTTAGTACAATCTATTCACATGGGTTTTGATTGGATAAAAATGTCGTTTAGGGCCTCAAAATTACCCCACAAGTTAATGACCTTCAAAAACCACAATTTTTCACATAAAATTGATTGTTTTACTATTATAACAACATTTAAATCTCAATCGTTGATCTCAAATAGTGTGGAATCTGAACCGTTGATCTGTTCTCCATAATCCATCGACGATCGATGCTTTCCTATGGATGCACACACCATTTCTCCCAAACTTCTGAATCAACTGTCGACCGTCGGCCTAATCCCTTGACAATTGATTTACACACAATGCTAAGCCGACTGACCCAACCATCATTTGTAAGGGATTTTCAATTAAAAATGGGAATCTTCACCAATTTGGTCAATGCTTGACCATCGACGATCCCCATTGATTGTCAAAAACACTTGCCCAATTCGGTCGACCTGACCATCGACCGTCGACCACTTCTAGGATGATGTGGCAATTGTTGATGTGGCATGGCATGTGGATGTTGATGTGGCATGACACATCATCTAAGGGTGTCACTTTGGATGACGTGGAATGACATGTGGATGGTGACATGGCATGACACATGGGTGTTGATGTGGCATGGAATATCATCACCCTCTTTCCTTCATTTCCCATTGACTGATTCTCTTAGACAACCCAAACACCTTGACAAATTCAGCTGATGCCCGACCATCGACCCATCAACAATTTCCTTCTTATTGACCAAAATAATTTGCCGAATAGGCCGATGCTAGACCATCGGCCCATGAACAACCGATGACCTCTGTCGGTGATTGAAAAAACTTCACCGAATCAATCGACTCGACTGTCGGCCATCAATGATTTTCCTTGGACAACTTCAACACTTAGAAAATTTTTGATTAATCTCTGATCAATCTGGGTCGTTGATCTATCACTCAAAATGATTGTGGCCATTGATATATTAAATTCACCCAAACCTGTTGTCTCCTAAACATTGGTCATCGACTGTCAGAGATGTCTTCTGGCCGAACCAAACTCATCGCCATTTTGGTCAACCCGACCATCGACCATCCACAATTTCTCTTGGTGAATGTACACGCTTAGAATTTTTGACCAAAATCCCCTATGAATCTAAGCCATCAATCTTCAAGCCAAGAAAATATTGACCATCTATTGACTTCCTTCTTCTAAATTCCAAAAGTAATCTAGATCACTGATTTTCTTTCTTTGCAAAACACCGAAACAGATCCCGACCATTGATTTACTCAACCTTCCAAATGGATGAAAATTTATAAATGTTTAAATTTATCACATCGAATATCGATCATCGATCCCTTAACTTTTTCCCAATGCTATAGGCATCCATGTCCATTAAAACACAAATTTTGACCTTTCCAAGTCAAATCCTGCTCCACAATTTGCAAATTTACTCCATTAACTTTCTTAAACATATCTGAGTCATTTAAACTTGAATATTACTCACAAATTTGGGGATTTCTCTCTGATTTTTCACCATTTTCCCCCAAATTTGTCACAGAAAAAAACTACAAAAGTGAATCTATCAAATTCGTACTAGTTCCAGCCAATGCAATCCTGGTGTTTGAACCACATGCTATGATACCATATTGTAACATACTCAACCTCTAGGTAAGAATCATTATGTGCGGAATACACATTAAAATTAAAATATTTAAACTAAATAATTTCCTGTAGATTATCAGCTACATATCACACACAAATTTAGTCATTTGACTGATACCAAATTTATAAGACATATAATAGCATATATTTAAACAAGAATGCAATTGTTCAAGGAAACAAAAAACACACAACATTCATATAAACCAATTTCACAACGGAATAATAATAAATAACTCAACATAAACACTTATATGTTAATATTTATCCAAATGGATACATACAAATGATGAACCTCCCGGACATAGGTGTTATTGATAATTGTGTATCATCAATAGGCCACCCCTGAGCTGAGGCTATGAGTACACAAGGAGATCTGGCCCACTGGTTGTCCACTCTCCACACACAGGAGCCCAAAAACCCAAGTTCTACTTCCACAACAATTCCAATCCTCCAACTCTCTCTCTTTTCTCCACAACCTTTATTACCCTAATAACGTACCCCCTTCAGTCCTCATAGTCCCTCAAGCTGTATCATTCATTCATCAGGGTCCTTAGTGCACTTGGTTGACCAGGAGTCCCTCAGTTGGGGACTCTAGGAACTATGATATTCTTCAATATTTATCACAACAACCTTCACAAGGCTCTTAAGTCATTTCCTCAATAGGAAAAACGTACTATAAGATTACAACCCATTTTTCAAGCACACATGCCTATTTTCTAGCATAACCATAGCCCAACAATGGATACCTTCAAGCACAACATGGATGGTGCTCTTCCCAACACTCAACTCTCCCTTTTTTGCCCAAAATATGCATGTAAAAACTCTCTTTCTTCTCCATATGAATTTCCTCTCTTGTTTGCTTTCTTGATTTGACTTACTTTCTTGCCCAAGTTGATTATAATCGAACCCATGCTCCCCAATAACTATGGAATGTGACCACTCACATCCACCCACTTATATGAGTTAATGATTGTCTTTCAGCACACTCCACATTAAAATAGAAGTTTATATACAATGGTAATAATTCATGAATGTGGGTTGGATTAATACCCATGAATAATTCCCCCTTAGACCCCCTCTCTCTTGTGGAATCATAGCCCCCCATCGTTCTTCATCTCTTTCATATCACAACCAACAATTATTTCTTTTATTAATTATTTCAATGTTCATTATATGAAATTCGACCCCCGACCACATTAAATCAATATGGATCTTCACCCCAACACATCAACTCATCAGCCTAATTCACATTTATACAATTACATTATAATTCATGGGGATTAAAACTAGGGATGTTACAAGATCGGGGGACATAGACAGATATAGGAGGTTGTAAGCCTCATCCATGAGTTTGAGATACCTTTTCTTCTCGATAGCAGAGGTTGGCTCAACCTCTATAGCCATGGTAATTCGATACAATCCTATGCATCTAAGTTGAAGTAGAATTTTTAGCTTCCACTCGAAGTAGTTACGAGGTGTGAGAATTATTGCTGGTGAATATTCCATTTTTTCTGACTGCATCTCCCTTCTAGACCTACAAATAAGATACCTATGTGCCCTTCTCCTAGAAACACATGGGATTTGATACCATGTAGAATCTAGCTAAAAACAATTCTTACAAAGCTTGGAAATTGAGAGAAGTAGAGAAGAGATGATAGAAAAGAATCAAGAATTGTATTCACTAATGAGTAAAATGGTAAAATACACATGGCTAAGTGAAGTCACCATAGTAGTGATCTAGAGATATCTAGACACTTACTCATAGAAAATGAAGTAATCTTCCACCTATTCCTAGTTAACTAATCCATGCAATCATCAGTTAACTGAGTCACATGTGTGGAAGTGAGAGAAACACATGCAACTACTGGTGATAAAAACGAGGTTTCCATGCATGAGTGACTTGCACTAGTCTAACTGAGTGTAACTAACTCTGTAACCATGGAAGAGGAGCATCCTATTCTGTAGGGCAATATTCTTTAGAGAGAATATTCTCATCTAAGGAAGCATTCTCAATATTGGACTATCAATCTTAGAAAAATAAATACTAGGTGAGTGTGTAATATCTCCAACAACCAGTTCAAATATCAGACGATTGGAAGATCATTGGAGTGTTAAAGTTCCAGGGGCTTGGTAGGAAAGTAGGCCCAATGGACCGATAATTCAATACCTTGATAGTGGGACATACTGTATATCAGATATCGCATATTGCGTGAGGGCATAGTGTTAATATTTTGGGGGCCTGATGGGCCAATACCCCGGTGGCCTAGTGGACAGAACACAATGTGTCAAGGTTCCATACCAAACTAGGAATAAGGGTGAATTTGCAGTGTTGAATCACCTGGTGAGTTGATGGGTCGATCACCCGATGCAGATGACATGCCAGCACCATGACATAGCCACCAGAGAAACCAATATAGTGCCATGTGTCAAGTGTCGAGTCAACATGGTGTACAAACAAGATAAAGGGGATTTGATGACATCATAGATATGTTAGCACTATGTCATCTAGTACACATGGAAGGTGTCCGCATGGATATTATGCCATCTACCACATCAACATATCGGTTGATAGGATACCAGAAGTTTTGAATAGTGAAGTATTAAGGCATGTAGGCCCAGTAGGCCAGTGACCCGGTAGGCCAATGACCCTGTAGGATTGGTGGTCCCTATGTGTAGTAGATCGATTAAGGCTAGAGATCAATGGTTGAGATCTAACCAAGGGATTATATTGAACTATTGTTGAGTGCCAAGGCTATGTGATGTGTTCCACTGACCTGTGAACGAAATCGATGGTCAATATTTAATTGAGAAGACAATTTGACGGTTGTTGTGCATTGAGGTTGTGTTGTCTATTTTGGTGGGTAGTAAGCAGATGATCAACCACAATCTGTTCCATGGTGATCAAATGGTTGTTGAGCATTGAATCTCTGCTATGCATTTTGGTGGAAAGTGAACAAATCGACGATCGAGATTTGATCAAGGACCAGATCGGATGGTTGTTGAGCATTAAGGGTTTGTGCAAAGATCGCATGCGATGGAAGGATATTGAGATTGGTTTTGAAGGAGTTTTGCAAGTTTATTTTATGTAGAATATAAGAATTCAAAGACAACCCCATGAACATGACTTTTTGTACATGGACGAATCAATGGGTGTATGGGTAATTAAGTGTGCAAACAATTGATATCAGAGTGGGTTCGTTCAAAACAATTTAACCACTAGAAGGAGAATATCCACAACACACATGGATAGACAACAAGGTTTTTATGCAAACAAAGCTCCATTATTTGATGGATCAAATTATACATTATGGAGGATACAAATAAAAACCTATTTAATGGCACTTGGGTTTCACATTTGGAGTGCAATTGAGAATGGTCACACAACCCCACCAAATCCACCTAAAGATATAGCTGAAAAGAGGCCCAGTGATAATAATTTTAAGGCCAAGGGTGCAATTTTGTGCGGTCTGGAAGAGTCATTATTAGTCAAAGTCATGCATTGTCATTCAACAAAATAAATATGGGACAAACTACAAAAAATATATGAAGGGGATGACAAGGTCAAGAAGGGAAAACTACAAATCCAAAGAGAACAATTTGTGACCCTTAAGATGAATGAATAAGAGAGCATTGTGCCTTATTTTCTTCATGTGGATGAGATTGTCAATACTATCATAGGATTGGGTGAAGAGGTTGAAGATACTATCATTGTTCCAAAAGTGTTTACATCACTTCCCTCAAGATTTAATCCTAATATATTTGTCATTGAAGAAATAAAGGACTTAGACAATCTTATAATGGATGAGTTGCATGGAATCCTCACTCCATATGAGATGAGGATAGAACAAGATAAGCCAGTAAATGAATCAAGGAAGGAAACAACCTTCAAGGCATCAAATAATATAAAGACAGAAGAACACAAAACAAATGACAACTCAGATATTGAATTAGATGCTGAAGAAGCTAAATTTTTTAGAAAGCTCAAGAGAGGAACAAGAAAATACAAAGGTAAGATTTCGTTCAAATTCCTTAATTGTGGAGTAGTAGGACACTTTTCTGCTAAATTTCCTTATGAAAAGAGTGTAAATAGCAATGAAACATAAGATTCCAGTTTCAAAATGTATAAGAAGTGAAAAAATGAAAAGAGGAGAAAGATTGAAAAGAGGAGAAATATTGAAAAGAGAATAATCTATACACCAATGAGGAAAACAACTCCTCTCATAACACTTATAGTGAAACATAAGATATTCTCTTCATGGGTCTAGAAACACAATCTGATGTCCTAGAAAATAGAAACATAGATTCAACAAAAGAATACAACCCTGAGATTAGTGCAAAAGTGGATCTTGAAGAAGAGCTCATATGTTCTTTAAATGAAATAGATAGAGTAAGGAATAAGAAATGGTTACAAAAGGAGTAACTAAATAAGTAAAGAAAATAAATGATTGGTATACAATAAAGATATGATGAAACTGGAAAAATCATCATCAACTTAAAAACTCAAGTAGAAGAAGCAAAGATAATTAAGAAGTCTTAAGAGCCCAACTAAGAGAAAAGGAATATGTATAAAACATTCTATAATATGAAATAGTATGTATAAGAAAGGCATTGGAAAGATCAAATACCAACATAAAATTTGAGAAGAGCTCTACAACCTTGAATGAAATCCTAAACTATCAAATATCACCATTTGACAAGAGTGGTCTTGGTTACAATGAAAAGAAGGAAACTGATAAAGAAGATTCAACCTAATAAAAACTATTGAGTTATGATGATGTGCTAAAAATCATATGAAGGTTGAAGCCCACAAGAAATAAGAACAAAATTCCCCACAGGAGACAAATATTCCTCACAAGGACAGGATCACGAAGAATCTACCATCAAGATGGAATCACATAACCATGTACCAAAATTCTTTTTTCGTCTATCATTATTCGTGCAATGGTTTTGATCATAAATAAATAGATTGTAGAATAAATGAAAAACACAGTTACTTCAGGGACAAAAACAAATATACCTATGGATTCTCAAGCATAAATTACAACCCATTTTCCCCTAGACCAAATTTTATCACATTGAATAAGAATGAAGGAAGTGTTACCTTCAGAGACAATCGTACTTCAATGATAATTCGAAAAGGAACTCTTATTCTTGACAGTGGAAGGTATAAGGTAGAAAAGGTCCCATGTGTTGAAGAATTGAAGAAAAATCTTCTTAGTGTTAGCTATATGTGTGATCAAGGACACACCCATACTTTTGATTCCCAAGAATGCAAGATCGGAGAGGAAGATTCAGGAAAACTAGTTGCAATAGAAATATGAACCCCAAATAATGTTTATATTCTTGATGAGGTTAATGGAGAATTTTTTTTCATAGGGTAGACAAATGAAAGCTAGTTGTGGCATATAAGAATGAGCCATATGAAATTTGACAACCTTGTAAAAATCAACACCAAACAAGCAATAAGAGATATGCCAAAGATCACAAAACCTTCAAACACTATTTGCAAACAGTGTCAACATGGAAATCTATCAAGGATGAGATTCAATATAAAGTAATATACACTGTCCAAACCATTGGAGCTATTGCATATATATCTCTGTGGACCATCAAGAAAAAAAGGTCTACAATGAGAGAATTACTTTATGCTATTCATTTATGATTATACAAGAATTACTTGGGTTTCCTTTCTCAAAAATAAATATGAGGCATTTGAAAAGTTCAAAGAATTCAAAACTCTATTTGAGAATGGGACAAATATGAAAATCAAATGATTAAGGTCAGATAATGGAGGCGAGTTCACATCCAATGAATTTGAAATTTTTTGTGAAAATCATGGAATTAAAAGGTAGTATGAAACTACAAGAACTCCTCAACAAAATGGAGTATTGTTTGAAAGGAAAATCAAACATGTACAATAAATCACTTTATGGATTAAACAAATCCCCTAGAGCTTGGTATTCAAGACGTGACAAACACTTACAACAACAAGGTTTGAAAAGAGGAGCAACATATCACAACCTTTACATACAAATAGAGAATGTAGATATGTTAATCATTGTGGTATATGTGGATGATATTATATTTGGAGGTAATGTTGATCAAATGAGCCAAAAATTTGTTGAATAAATGCAAAGAGAATTTGAGATGTCCATGCTTGGAGAATTGTCATTTTTTCTAGGGTTGTGGATTTATCAAACCAACAAAGGCATATTCATTTCTCAAACTAAATATATCAAGGAGATGTTGAAGAATTTTGAAATGGTAGACTGCAAACCTATGAGCGCACCCATGGTCACTGGTTGTAAGTTCAGAAATGGATTTGAATCAAAAGAAGATAATCAAACTCAATATAGATCAATGATAGGAAACCTACTATATGTGAAAACTTCAAGGCCATATATTATGTAGGTTGTAGGGTTAGTTGGAAGGTTTCAAGTTGCACCAAAGGAAACACATGTGTAGGAAATAAAGAGGATCTTTAGATATATGAAAGGCACATTGGAGTTTTTTTTATGGTATCCCACAGGTAAAGAATTTATTCTGAAAGCTTACACAAATGTAGATTGGGAAGGTAGTGTGGATGATAGAAAGAGCACAAGTGATGGACCATTTGTTTCGAGAAACAACCTCATGTCTTGGTTCAACAAGAAGAAAACCTCAATTTATTTATCCACAACAAAAGCATAATACATCGTAGAAATAACATGTTGTACACAATTGCTTTGGACGAAACAAATGTTTCATGAATTAAGGTAGAATATAATCTGTTGGACACAGTGGTAGGATATTGTCATTGATGTCAAATAGGGAGCTGAATAACATTAACATGAAGCTTAGAAGGGAGAATGCATTGAAAATGTGCTATTTGGATCGAATTCCCAACATATCAATTAGAGAACACCCTTGGAACTGTGAGGAAACTCTATTACAGTTGGGAGATATGACAATCGATGATCACTGAATAAAGGCATAGATCAATGATCTTGGTTTAGCTGGAATCCAAGTATAAATACAAAGAGTTTATGAGTAATTATGTTCATTGATGAAGTTTTTGAGTCATTCCAAGACAGTCAGATTGAGATGAAGCTAGAAGTTGGGAGAAATTAAATCCCAACCATCAGATCGGGATAAACAATTCTCAACTGTAGATTGCAGTCAACTTTGGCGCTGAACACTTCGGTGAAAAGAAGCCAAGAAAATATAAGTAAGCTACAATATCCATCGATCTAACAGAATAATATATAGTGACCATAAAAGGATGAATTCAGCAAAAAGCCACAAAAAATGTAAGATCTGGGAGTGGCAGAGGAAGACCGTCGGATCAACATATGATTAATTCATGACTGTTAGATCTCATTAAAGGAAGATCAACAGTGGGGAGCCATTGCAGGATTCAAAGAACAAGTTAACATCCACACAACTTTCAGTTCTACTATCCACACAGACCGTCGATCGTCACCTGCAAATATATCAATGATTGACATCAATCCCACTATCAACGAGCAGTTTCCATTGCGGAACTCGACGACAGTTTTAAATATCGTGTTAGTTGGGAATTCAAAATCATCCCTAATTGTATATCTCCATGACAATTTAAGTATGACCATTATATCCAAGAGGAGGAAATGTGACACATCATGAGATCCATGTTAGCAAGGACATGTGGCACAATTAGATGATGACAAGTGTCAAGGTCCAGTTGGAATTTTAGGTATGCATATGTCCATATTCTAAGTGACACATGGTAGCCACTCAGCCAGTGCCAAGTTGACAATGATGTTAGCAAGTTATGTCTCTCTGGGAGTATGTACTTCGGGGGAAACCAACATTTATCATTAGTATCTAACCGAAGAACGAAGTCACGAACTAACATTGGTCGTTGATCTAAGATCCTCTAGGATGAATCATGACCGTTAGATCAAACACAGTGGAAGGATATCATAAGGTATACTAAATGACTGATAGAAATTAGTCACCATAGTTGTATGACTTATTTGGTAGGTAACCACTCCAGAGGGATTGAACTACCTTAGAGTTTTAGTAACCCAGAGTCCCGAAGTGCCAAAGCTCCGAAGTAAGATCTGACCGTCCATCGAGAAGGAAGATTCCCGACCGAGATCATAAAAGTGATAATAGAAAAAACACTTGGAATGGTTAATCCCACAATCCTAGGTCCTGGACATGTGGAGGTTATCAAGAAAAAAGTGATAATAAGCACTTCGACAAATTTAATCTGGAAGAGTTGAATGACTGCAAAGGCTAGAGTTTCGAAGCGTCAAAGTCCGGAAGTGAACAAGAACTGTCCACTCAAATATAGATTAAGTCTTGACCATCAATTTTTTTGAAACCTTTGGACAAGCCAAGATTGTCCATAGAATGGAAGATCAAATATAGATTGTTCGATCTACTTCGATGAAATGTACTCTGGAAGGTTGAAAGATTGCAGAGGCTGGAATTCCAGAAGGATGAAGTCCTGAAGTGGCTGAGAACTATCCACTCAACTATAGATAAATTCATGACCGTCAATTTGTTTGAAACCTCTAGACTAACCAAGATCATCCATATAATGAAAGATGAAATATTGACTGTTCGATCTACTTCAACAAAATGTACTACGAAAGGTTGAATGATTGTAGAGGATGGAAGTCCAAAAGGATGAATTTTTGAATTAATGATAGTCGTCCATCTCATTATGAAATTAAAACGTGACTGTTGATCTTGAAAAGTGATCAAGGACTCGTTTGGTGTAGTGCCTGTTCACCATCTGCGGTCATATGGAATAGAGGTCCCAAAGAGTTTTTGTGCGAAACTTAATAGACATAATGAGAAATTTGTATTGGTTGAGAAGGAACATCACTTACATAAATAATCCCATGGTTTTACTCATATGGTCACATGTAAATGGTTTGAAGGAAACACCTCTGCAAAATTTAATTTTTGCAATATTTGCAGAGACATGGAATCAAGTTAAAAGAAATCGATCCATACCTATGATCGTTTTATGAAAAGAATTCTCACTAAATTAAAAGCCTTCACAATAAATGTTTGAATAATATTGATTATTGTTAATTTAAAATGAAGAGGTGCGATAGTCCAAACAAAGGGACACAATACTTCATAGCTCACACCAATTGAGAGATTATATAAATGAGGAAGAATTGTGAGAAGAATTTTTCTCTATAGTCCAGATCAGAAGATCAAAATAGAAGTTGAGTTGAAGAAGAAGAACCAATGATTCTTATGAAGTGAGGGTGGAAGGGAGGAACACGGAAGGATTCATATCCTTTACTAAGTAAGTGTAATTTAAGGGACTTGGTGCTTCCTGGGGTTGGTTCCCTAAATACAAAGGAGTTGGTGCTTCCTAGGGTTGGTTTCCTAAATATAAGGGAGTTGGTGCTTCCTAGGGTTGGTGCCCTAAAAAACAAGGGAGTTGGTGCTTGCTAGGGATGGTTCCCTAAAGAAGGGAATTTGTGTCTCCTAGAGTTGGTGCTCTAAAAAGGATTGGTGTCCTTCACTATTCTTCATAAAATCCTTGTAATTCATTTTAATTATATTTATATAATTGATTTTACAAACAAGTCCATTGTTGACTATTGTAGTAATTAACAAAATATAAAAGTAACTGCTAATTGTTGAAAAAGGGTAATACTGATTCACCCCCCCCCCTTAGTATTCCAACAATTGGTATCAAAGAGGGTGCCTTCAACATAGTCTAACAACTGGAAGGTAGATCATGAATATGGATCAACAAGAGGGAATGTCTAACAACAAAGCACCATTGTTGAATGGAGGTGTCTATGCTCTATGGAAAATAAGAATGAAAAACTTCCTTTTTGGCTCTTGGTTTTGATATCTGACAATCTTTTGTAGATGGTTTCACTGCACCAACTATTCCACCCAAGGATGTTGTAGGAAAGAAAATCTACAATGACAACTCAAGACCAGTTAATGCAATTCTAGGAGGATTGACAAATTCTATATGTGTGAAGGTCATTCATTGCAAGTCAGCTAACAAAATATGGGATGAATTAGAGGTTGCATATGAAGGAGATAGAAAAGTCAAAGAAGCCAAACTACAGACCTTTGGAACTAAGTTTGAAAATCTGAAAATGAAAGAAGAAGAGAACATTGTTGAATACTTTCATAGGGTAGATGAAGTGGTTAATTCAATCAGAGTAGCAGGAGAAGAGCTTACATATAAACCTATTGTGTAAAATATACTAAGGTCATTACCTATGAGATATGATGCCATGATTTCTACAATTGAAGATAGACTGGAACTTGACCAACTCACAGTTGATTAACTTCATGGAAATTTTACAGCATATGAAATGAGAACAGGGAATGAAAAAACATAAAAAAGAGAAACAACCTTTAAAGAATCTAAAAAAAATATGGGGCAGGAGAAAAATACCAATGACGAGTTATCATATATATCTAATGAAGAAACTAACAACTTCATAAAGAAACTCAAGAAAGGGACTGGAAAATACAAAGGAAATATTCCCCTAATATGTTTCAACTGTGGAAAAATTGGACACTTTGCCAATAAATTTCCCCATCCTAAGTAGGAGGAAAGTGATGATGAAAGAACCTTCAAATATTAGAAGAAAATAAAAAATAATGATAAAAATAAGTTCTACAAGAAAAAGAAAACATTCTTTACCCAAGAAGACAATAGTTCATCAGAGAAAAATGAAGAAGAGAAGATAGAGGTTCTACCTATGGGAATAAAAGCTCAAGATGATAGTCGTTCTGAAGATGAAGAAGAAGTGAACTTCAAAGAAGAATTCTTTCATGTAATTGAAGAATTGAGAAAAAAAAAAAAAACAAGTTACTAAGGGAAGAGCTTCTAGATATTGAAGAAGCTACTAAATCAAGAGAGAAGGAAGTTTCCAAAAACATCAGTGAGTCAAAACAATTGATTATTAAGTTAAATACTCAACTCCAAGAGAACCAAAGAAAAGAAGAAATATTGAATAAATAACTCAATGAAAAAAAACAAATGTGTAAGGTATTGGAGAATGAAACAGTTCAACTAAAAGGGAAACTAGAAAAATAAGATATTAAGTATAAATTTGGAAACGACTCAAAAATATTGAATAACATTCTTAGCAGTCAGAGATCATCAAATGATAGGACATGACTAGGATATGATCACTCTACAAAACAATAAAATAAGAAAATCATCTATGAAAATGTTCTTAAGGAACCCATAAATAGAAAAGAAAAGAAAACAAGAACAATACCATTTGAAACTATCCCAAATAAACAGAAATACGCACCTTCTATTAATGAAAAAGATAACTAAAAGAATAGAATCATCAGAAGGAATCCCTCCAACAGAAATCAATATAGCTTCTTAGGTTATTGCTATTCCTGCAAAAATTTTGGACATAAAGCAATGCAGTGTAAATCTTATAAAGAGTTCAATCCAAGGAATGTTCAAAGATATGGAAATAATAAAGATAATGAAAAAAGAAGAAACTATAACTCCTTCTCTCCCTTACAAGACTACAATGTTGAATGTTACAAATGAAACAACTATGGTCATAAAGCTAGTGAATGTAGATTGCCAAAATATGATAAAAGGATAAATATCCCCAATAATAAAAAAGTATGGAAGAAAAAGCAAACAAAGTGCAATGTATCCTTATATGCAATAAATCAAGGATGTTAGTGGTATATAGATAGTGGGTGTTCCAAACACATGACTGGAGATCAAAGTAAATTTCTCAAGTTAGATAAGAAAGGAAAAGGAAAAGTAACTATTGGAGATAACATGTCAACCAAAATAATGGGAAAAGGCATTGCTAGTTTAGGAACTAATAAAACCAAAGAAGAAGATGTACTTCTGGTAGAAAATATCAAACCTAATATCCTAAGTGTAAGTTAGACATGTGATCAGGGTCACATACTTACTTTTGATTCTTAGAAATGTGAGATAAAAAAAAACGACACTGGAAATCTAGTGGCAGTTGCACCAAGAACATCTAGCAATGTGTACATCCTTAATATAGATGAAGAATAAAAATGTTGTTTAATCCAAGTAAATGAAATTTGGCTATGTAATAGAAGGTTGGGACATTTAAGCTTTGAAAAGTTGATCAAATCTAATGAGAAAAAGACAGTTAGGGACCTACCAAAAGTGATTAAGCCTTCAGATTCTATTTGTAAACATTGTCAAATAGGAAAGAAAACAAGAGTTAATTTAAAAAAAAATATCATTCGACAACAAAACCATTAGAGCTTATTCACACAGATCTATGTGGACCAACCAGAACCAAAATTACTTATGGTGAACAATATTTTATGTTGTTTGTTGATGATTACACAAGATTGACTGGGTATTCTTTCTAAAATAAAAATCAGAAGCCTTTGAGAAATTTAAAATATACTAACCCCTTGTAGAAAATGAAACAGATCTCAAAATTAAGTATCTAAGATCAGACAATGGAGGAGAATTCACCTCTAAAGATTTCATTCAATTTTGTGAAAATCATGGTATGAAAAGATAGTTTTCAGCTCCCAGGACTCCTCAACAGAATGAAGCCAAGCTTCTAGGCAAATTATGGAGATATGAAATCTACACAAAAATCCACATACTTAATAGAGATTAGTTGAGACCCAACCATTGTTGGGTATGTGTTATATTCTTTGCATGTGTGTGTGTGGGCGCGTTAGATTCAACAACTGCATCTAACGATCCCAACTTCCTTCATTCTTTGTGTCATGTGCACTGGGTTCTTTCATGGGGTGGTCCCAGTGGGGGGCCAGGGTTGGACCCCTTGGTTACTGGCATCATTCGGTTTTGGGCAATGCCCCCCAATTTTTTTTGGGGCAATTTTTTCTATTTTAGATGATTTTTCTATTTTAACAGTTTTCTAAATTAATCCCGGATTAAGGGATTATGGTTTTGGTAGATACATAATACCTAAAATATTGTATATATTGTATGGTGAATGTTGAAATTAATACAATGAAGAGTTGAAAGGTGTGGCACCAAGGAAGGCTAGTTTTCTCCCGGTTAAGGGTTTCCAGTGTAAACCTATGTGTACTATGTGTATGATCTATTGATTAATTTATGTTTTTCTTAAGAATCTATATGAATTTGTTTACTTCACAGGTTTAAAACTTACATGTGGTATCAGATCTCATTTTTGGCTTCAGGGGGACGCATTTTTTGCTGAGGCTTTGGCTCGATCTTGATAGATGAAGTTTATCTTGGGTTTGTGATAAACCTGGGTTTAGTAGGAGCTTTTACAGTGGTGATTTGAGTGTAGAAAAATGAATTTCAAGCTCTTCTAGAATCGAGATAGATAAGTTCAACGGTAAAAACTTTGACCTATGTAAGATCAAGATGGAGGACCTTATTGTAGACAAAGAAAAATGGATCATTGTGGATCCTGGTTCATAGCCCGCTGGTACACAGTCTACTGGCACATAGTGTACTGGTACACAACCTACTAGTACAAAAATTACTAGTACAAAACCTATTGGTATATTGAAGGAATATTGGGAGAAGTTGGATAGAAGAGAAAGGAGTACTATTCGACTCTTCCTGGAAGATTCGTTGTTGTTGAATGTCTCAGGAGAATCTATAGACAAGGAACTATGGGATAAGTTAGGGAATTTGTATCAATCAAAGTCCCTGGTAAACAAGTTGTTTCTTCGAAAGAAGTTGTATCATCTTACGATGAAAGATGGATATTTTGTGACAGAACATTTAAATTCTTTTAATACTATGGTAAGTCAACTTGGCTCTATTAACATTATGATTGCAGAAGAAGATAAGTGTATTAATATGTTATTTTCTTTTCTAGACTCTTGGGATAATCTGGTTGTATAAATTGGTAGTACCACTCAATATACATTGAAGTATGAGGATGTAGTTTCATCCTTGTTATCTGAAGAGATGAGGCAGAAAAGCATGGATAGTCAGAGTTGAGATTCTTTAGTTGTAAGAGGTCGTAACCAAGACAAGAATCCTGGTAAGTATTCGGTGGGGAGATCTAAATCTACAGGTAGATCTAAGTTTCCAAGAAAATCTTTGAGGAAATACTAGAAGTGTGGTAAAATAGGGAATTATAAGAAAGATTGTAAGTCTAATAAGGTTGATAAATGAAAGGGATATAATAATACCTATTCCACAGAGGAGAAAACCTTTACTAAATAAGGAGGTGATGTTTACCTGGAATCTATAGTTATACATGCATACCATGGTGTATGGTTGATCGACTCAGGTGCGTCATACCATATGATTCCTCACAGGGAGTGGTTTTGTGAATATGAAAAATACAATAGTGGTGATGTATTCCTAGGAGATGACTCGACAACCAAAATCATGGGATGTGGATGGGTTAAGTTGTTGCTAAAATATGGAAGGATTAGAACTCTCCCTGGGGTTCTTCACATTCCAAAACTAGCCAGGAGCCTAATATATGTAAGCAAGTTGGATGATGCAAGAGTGGATACTATATTAGGAAAGGGCACTTGCAAGATGGTACGAGGAGAAATGGTGTTGATGAGGGGAGTTTGGTGTGGAATTATGTATAAGTTGTTGGGAAGAACTTATACTAATGGGTGTAATAGTTATTTTTTCCTTGAGCATAGAAATAAATAAGACAAGACCAATACTATCCCCGAAAAGAATACCATATTGTGGCATCAAAGACTGGGGCATATTGGAGAAAAGGGCCTTTGTTAAGAACCAAATATCAATATAACATAGAAAAACCTTAGAAAAAGTACTCAACGCCTTGAAAAAGAGATAATTTCAGATAACAAGCCTCTTCGAGGGACCAACCTCCTTTTACCCCACTTAAATGTTCAAGTACAAGATGATTCAAAATGAAAATGTCTCCTTGGTATATATAGGAGACTAGGAGGTATAATTATAACTAATGGCCTAAAGCTGACATAAATAAAATAACATTACTAATATA
>ML811970.1:142967-169118 GCA_009831015.1 Picea engelmannii
TTCCATGATCTCCCCTTTTAAGCCATCCATCTTAGTATCCAACTTAGCTTCTATTGAATCCATCAACTTAGCTTCCATTGAATCCATCTTAGTATCCAACTTATCTTCCATTGAATCCATCTTCTTTTGTAGTTCATTTATGTTCCTACGCATTTCTTCACCTTCATCAAGAGTCCAATTAGGATTTTCTGGGGGCTTATTTGGTGTATAAGGTCCCTTTTTCCGTGGCATGTTGGCCAAGTATCACTTTTGAATCTTGATTTTGAGGCGGTTCTGCTAGATAATATTTATTCTATTCTATCTCCCAATTTTCGACCCTTCTGGGTATGGAAATTTATTTTAGGTAGTTCTTTGATATTTCTTCTCTGTAATGCCATAGGTCTGATCAAAATTGGATGTGCCAAGTGGAATTTATGGTAACTTTCTCACAACTTGCCGATTTTTGGCCTTTCCAGGAGATCTCACTTGTATAGCATGCACCGCACAAAATAATCGATATCAAATTCTGAAACTCACATCCAAAATACTACAGAATTTCCAAAATCCAATGAAACCAGTCCCACTCAATTTGGATACTCTAGCAAGAATTTATGATTGTTTTACCTGGAACATCTTCTTGAGACTAGTCAATAGGACTAGTTAGATGCCCTATCTTACACAAGGTGTATATACAAATTTAAGATGAACCAGAAGCTAACTTTTTTACCACAGATACCTTACTAATTTATGTAAACATCCTCCAAGGTTCAAGATTTGAAACATTACAGAAATTTTTTTATTGCGAAAATTCCGCAATGACTCATTTCATAATGATTCCAAATCCCTATCTTGTATAGGTTGTATCTCCGAAAGTGTAAGGCCTCAGGAGATGAATTTTGAACCCAACGTACCTTGATCTATCTACTAAATTTCCTCCAAGCCATTCCTTCTGAAACATTGTAGAAAAAATGTTATAGCGAAAATTCCACGGTGTCTCATATGTATCAGCGAAACCCCAAGACCTTGAGCTCTGAAACCATATGTTAAGAACCAAATATCAATATAGCATAGAAAAACCTCAGAAAAATTACTCAACGCCTTGAAAAAGAGATAATTTCAGATAATAAGCCTCTTCGAGTTGGAAACCTCCTTTTACCCCACTTAAATGTTCAAGTACAAGATGATTCAAAATGAAAATGTCTCCTTGGTATATATAGGAGACTAGGAGGTATAATTACAACTAATGGCCTAAAGCCTACATAAATAAAATAACATTACTAATATAATATGCCCCAATTAAGGGGTAATGAGCCAATATTAGGGATTAACAGCCTTCAAACACTACATGGTAACGGTATGGTTGAAGGTATGTCTAATTTCACTCTGGATTTTGATTTCTATAAACATTGCATATATGGTAAACAAAATCAAGTAACATTCCCATCTAGTGCTACAAGAGAAAAGTAGATCTTAGAGTTGATACACAGTGATGTGATTGGACTTGTCCCTGTTCCATCACTAGGTAAATCTGTGTATTATGTTTCATTCATAGATGAATTCTCAAGGAACACATGGATTTATTTTCTTAGAAATAAATCTGAGGTCTTTGATAAATTTAAAGGGTTTAAGGCTTTGGTAGAAAATCAGACAGAGAAGAAAATAAAGGTATTGAGGATAGATAATGGTGCATAATTCTACAGAAATGAATTCAAATAATTATGTAAGAAGTGTGGTATAAAAAAGAAGAATACTACTCCATACACACCTCAGTAGAATGGAGTTGCAGAAAGGATGAACAAGAAACTGATAGAAAAAGCAAGGAGCATGCTTAGTGGTGGTGAGTTAGGACAAGAATTATGGGCAGAGGTAGTGGGTACATCATGTTACCTGGTCAATCGATCACCTTCATCAACGTTGGATGATAAAACTCCACATGAGGTATGGATTGGTAAGAAACCCTTTCTTGAACATCTTAGAGTGTCTGGTTGTGATGCTTATGTACATGTTCCAAAGGAAAATAGGAGTAAGATGGATAATAATGATGAAAAGTGTATCTTTATTGGTTATAAAGATGGTGTGAAAGGTTATAAGCTTTGGAACCCATAAACTAAGAAGACTGTTTATAGTCGGGATGTTGTTTTTAGAGAGGTGAAAGATGTTCCCAAATAGGAATTCTTACCAAGGTAAGAAGAACCCGAGAAAATAGAGTTTGAGTTGGATGATGAAAAATCTGAATCAACTGAAGAAGAAGAACCTCATACCCTAGTATTGAAAAGATCAATGAGGGAAAGAAGGAAACCAGAAAGGTATAGTCCACCTGATTTTCGTTCTAATTTTTCTTTATGTATTACTGATGATGATCCTAGAACTGTCTCAGGGAAGCAATGAATTCAGAGGATAGTAAACTATGGAAGAAGTCCATGGTTGAAGAAATGGATTCCTTGGATAAAAAAGAGGCATGGGATCTAGTTGAGTTTCTAGTTGGAAGAAAATATGTTGGTAGCAAATGCTTGTTTAAGAAGAAGTTTAATGAAAAAGGAAAAGTGGAGAAATACAAAGCTCAGTTAGTAACAAAAGGTTATTCCCAGGTAGAGGGAATTGACTTTGGTGAGATTTTTTCTCCTGTCGCCAAGTTAACTTCTATTATATTTATTTTATCTATTGCTATTTATTTTGATCTTGAAGTGGAACAGATGGATGTGAAGACAACATTCCTACATGGGGATCTGGAAGAAGAAATCTACATGAAGCAACCATAAGGCTTTGTAGTGACAGGAAATAAAGAGTTGGTTTGTAAGATAAATAAGTCACTATATAGTCTGAAGTAATCACCTAGGATTCGGTACAAAAAGTTTGACACATACATCCTTGGATTAGGATTTGTGAGAAGCATGGCTAATCATTGTGTATATTCAAGGCAACTTGGTAATCACTTCATTTATGTAGTGTTGTATGTTGATGGCATGTTGCTGGTAGGAAATAATATGGATGTTATCAAGGAGGTGAAATCCCAGCTATCCTATAAATTTTACATGAAGGATCTCGATGTTGCTAACTTCATTCTGGGAATGGAGATTAAAAGAGATCATGCAAACATGAAACTCTGGTTGAATGAGAGAAAATATGTTGAAACAATATTGCATAGGTTTAATATGCATGGAAGTAAAACAGTCAAGTTCTTATTCCTATAGGTGTAAAGTTATCTGCAAATCAATGTTCCAAGACACAGGAAGAAGAAGAGGACAAGTCCCATGTTTCATATGCTAGTGTAGTTAGTAGTTTAATGTAAACAATGGTATGTACTAGACTGGACATTGCACATGCAGTGGGCATTTTGAGTAGGTATATGTCAAAACCAGAGAAGGAGCATTGGAAAATAGTAAAGAGTGTCTTCAGGTATTTGTGTGGCACTACCAGTTATGGATTGTGCTACCAAGGAAGACCTGGATTGGACAGAGTGTTGGAAATACATGGGTTTGTTGATGCAGACTGGGCCGGAGATCTGGATCGCAGAATATCTACAAGTGGGTATGTGCTTAACCTATTTGAAGGAGAAATTAGTTGGATGAGCAAAAGACAAGTTGTAGTGGCACTCTTAACTATAGAAGCAGAATACATGACAACCAGTCATGCAAGCAAGGAAGCAGTATGGTTACAGAGATTGTGTTCAGGTATTGGGTTGGTACAACAAGCAGTGAGAATATATTGTGATAGTCAGAGTGTAATATTCCTGGAAAAGAACCCTTCTTATCATTCGAAGACAAAGCATATTGATATTCAATATCACTTTGTGAGAGACATGGTCGAAGAAAAGAAGGTGTTGCTGGAAAAGGTTGACACTTTGAAGAATGTTGCAGATTCATTGAAAAAGTCTATGAGCATAGAGAATTTCTCCTGGTGTAGAGGAACAATGGGTATTGCTGCCCTGTATTGTTGACTATGTAATCTTTTGAAACCCTGTATGCAAAGAAAACAACAAGTGGGAGAATGTTGGGTATGTGTTATATTCTTTGCAGGTGTGAGTGTGGGCACGTTAGATTCGACAACTGCATCTGACGATCCTAACTGCCTTGGTACTTTGTGTCATGTGTGCCAATATATTTCCTAGGGGGGGTCCCAGGGGGGCTAGGTACCNCCCCCCCCCCCCCCCCCTAGTTATGCGCAACATTCAAGGAAGTGCCCCAAATTTGTTTTTTGGGCAGTTTTTGCTATTTTAGAGGATTTTGCTATTTTTAGTGGTTTTCTAAATTAATCCTGGATTGAGGGATTAGGGTTTTAGTAGCTAAAAAATACCTAAAATATTTTATATATTGTATTGTGAATGGTTAAATTAATACAATGAGGATTTGAAAGGTGGGACACCAAGGAAGGCTGGTTTTCTCTTGGTTAAGGGTTTCCAACGTAAATATTTGTGTACTATGTGTATGAGACATTGATTAATTTATGTTTTTATTAAGAATCTGTATGCATATCTTTACTTCGCAGGTTTAAAACTTACAACCATGAAAAAAACCCTTAGGAACTATGGTTTGAAAGGCTAGCATCTGTAAAACACTTTAGAACTTTGGGAAGTAAATGTTACATAAAGAATGATGAAGATAACCTAGGAAAATTTGATCCAAGATCTAATATTTTTATGATATTCATCGAATAATAAAGCATACAAATGTTATAATCTTAGAATACTAAAGATAGTGGAAAGTGGCGATGTAAATATAGATGATCTAAAATAGAGCATATGCCAAGGCATTGATAAAAAATCTTAACAAGAAGATGATGATGTAAAATCTCAACATGAAGATGATGAAGTAGAATCTCAAAAAGAAGATGATAATAATGAAACACAAGAAAATGAGCCACATACTGATGAAGAATACAATGAAGAAACTTCCTTTCCAAGAGCTCCGTCAAAGAGAGTTCAAAAGAATCATCCTAGAATACAGATTATTGGAGATAAAAGTGCAGGAGTAGAAACAAGAAGGAAACTATATTTTCAATAAGAACAAGCAATGTTATCCCTAATAGAACCTAATTCAGTTAAGTAAGCTATCAAAAGTAAATATTGGATAAAATCAATGAATGAAGAACTAGACCAAATAGAGAAGAATCAGACTTGGGAACTAGTTCCAAGACCTAAGGACAAGAATGTGATAGGAACCAAGTGGATCTTCAAGAACAAACTAAATGAAAATGGGGAGATTATAAAGAAAAAATACATATTATTTTTCAAAGGATATTACCAAGTATAAGGTATTTATTTTGAAGATACTTTTGCTCTAGTAGCAAGACTTGAGGCCATCAGAATGTTCCCAGCATTTGCATGCTTCAGAAATTTCAAAATATATCAGATGGATGTCAAATCAACATTCCTTAATGGAACACTAGAATAAGAAGTATATGTTGAGAAACTAGAAGGATTCATGTTAACAAAAAAATAGGACTATGTGTGCAAGATAAAAAAGGCTCTTTATGGTCTTAAACAAGCCGCCAGAGCATGGTTCTCAAGGCTTGATCAATACCTGTAAAAACAAGGATATAAGAGAGGGAATAATAATAGAAACTTATACATCAAAATTGAGGATCAAAACATGATTGTTGTGTTGATATATGTAGATTGCATCATATTTGGAAGTAATCTTACTACACGAAGTAAAAACTTTGCAACCTAAATGCAAGAATAATTTGAAATTTATGTGTTGGGAGAACTGCCCCTTTTCTTAGGTTTACAAGTAAATCAAATAGAAAATGGAATATTCATTTCCCAAGCCAAATATGTCAAGGAAATACTAAAGAAATTCCAAATGGAGGAAAGTAAACCTATGAGTAATCCCATGGTCACTGGATGTAAACTAATCCTATAAGACAATTCACCAAAAGTGGACCAAATGATGTACAGATAAATAATTGGAATTTTTCTCTATTCAACAACATCAAGACCTGATATCATACAGGCTATAGGAATCGTCGGGAGATTCTGATTTGCATCTAAAGAAACTCACTTAAAATAAGTAAAGAGAATATTCAAATATCTTAAAGGCACCTTAGAACTTGGATTATGGTATCCAAAAGATAAAGACTTCAATCTAATTGCATACACTAATGCAGATTGGGCTGATAGTATAGATGATAAGAAAAGCATGAGTGGAGGAGAATTTTTTTCTAGGAAAATGTCTGGTAGCATGGATAAGTAAGAAGAAAAAATCCACATCACTATCTACAATAGAGGAAGAATACATTGTTGATGCATCCTATTGTACACAAGTTCTTTGGATGAAGCAAACATTAGAAGATTTACAAATAAGATATGATAATCCCATTACTATTAATTGTGATAACACTAGTTCCATAAGCATATATAAAAATATAGTAATGAATTATAAAACCAAACACATCCCAATTAAATACCATTTCCTAAGAGATTAGGTAACCCAAAAAATAGTTAAAATAGTGTATGTAGACACCAAAGAACATATTGTAGACATTTTCACAAAACCTTTTCCCATGAGTACTTTTGAAAATATTCGACAGAAATTAGGAGTAATTCAAAAACCTTATTAAAAACCGTAAAGTCGTATCATAAGGGGCATATGGTCAGGGGGAGCATTTCCATAGGGGGAGCGAATAAAGATCCCCTCTGCCATTGCTGTGAAAGGGGGAGGAAATTGATAAGAGTATAAATTTAAAAAAAAAAAAGTTGCCATCAATGACAAAGGGAGAGAATGTTGGACAAAATGGTATGATATTGTCATTGATGTCAAATAGGGAGCAAAAGAAATTTAACCCAAATCTCAGAAGGGAGAATGCATTGCAAAAGTTCTATTGGGATCGGATTCCCAATAGATAAACTAGAGAAAAACCTCAGAACTGTGAGGAAACTCTATTATAGTTGGTAGATATGACAATCGATAATCACAGACTAAAGGCATAGATCAACGATATTGGTTTAGTGGGAATCCAAGTATAAATCCAAAGTTTTCAGGAAAGTCTAGGACCGTCAGATTGAGATGAATCTAGAAGCTGGGAGAAATTAAATCCCAACCATTAGATCAGGATAAACAATACTACCGTAGATTGAAGTCAACTCTGGCGCTGACCACTTTGGAGAAAATAGGACAAGAATAGATAAGTAAGATACAAGAGCCATTGATCTAACAAAAGAATAGATCGTGACCATCGAAAGATGAATTCAGTAGAAATCCATAGTAGCTGTCAGATCTGGGAGTGGCAGAGGAAGACCATCATATCAAAATCTAATTAAGTCATGACCTTCATATCTTAGTGAAGGAAGATTGACGATGGGAAGCCATTGCGGGATTCAAAGAACGAGTTAATGTCTTCACAAGTTTTGGTTCCACAATCCATAAAGACCGTCGATTGTCACCTGCAAATAGATCAACGGTTGGCATCAATCCCACTATCAACAAGTAGTTTCCATTGTGGAGCTTGATGACGGTTTTAAAGATCGTGTTAGTTGGGACTCCACAATCATCCTTGATCGTATATCTCCATGCTGGTTTAAGTATGACTGTTAGATCTAGGAGGAGGACATGTGACACATCAGGAGATCCACGTCAGCAAGGACATGTGGTGTAATCAGATGATGAAAAGTGTCAAGGCCCAATTAGCATTTTAGCTATGTGTATGTCATGAATCTAAGTGACACGTGGAAACCACTCGGCCAATGCCAAGTCGGTAGTGACATCAACAACTTACGTCACTCCATGAGTATGTCCTTCAGGAGAAACCAACGTCTACCACCAGTGGTTGCCTGAAGCACCAAAGGGGGAAGTCACGACCTAACGCTGGTCATTGATCTAAGATCCTCAAGGATGAATCATGACTGTTAGATCAAACGCAGTGGAAGGATAGCGTAAGGTATACTATACAACTGATAGCAAGTGTCACCGCAACTGTATGACTTATTCGGTCGATAACCACTCCAGAGGGATTGAACTACCTCATAGTTCAAGTAACTCAAAGTCCTAGAGTGTTGAATCTCCGAGGTAAGATCTGATCGTTTGTCGAGAAGGAATATTTACAGTTGATATCCTAAAAGCACTAACAAAACAAATGCTTGTAATGGTTAAGCCCATGGTCCTATCTCCTGGACTTGTGGAGGTTATCAAGCATAAAGTTCTAATAAGAAATTCAGTGCAATTCGTTCCGAAAGAATAGAATGACTGCAAAGATTGAACTCTAGAAGTGTCAAAGTCCCGAAGTAATCGAGAATAATCCACTCAACTGCAAATCAATTCTTGATCGTCGATTTGTTTCAAAACTCTGGACAAGCGAAGATTATCCATATAACTAAAGATCAAATATTGACCCTTCGATCTACTTCAGTGAAATGTACTCTGGAAGGTTGTTGGTTACATAGCAGAAAATGAAGATTATGGTGTAAGGGGGATAAAATCCCTTTTCCATTGATGTCAAAGTGGGAGAGTAAAAAGAAAAGGGGAGATTTCCAAAGCGAAATAACTGGAAATAAAAATTGTGAGATATATGGTTGCAACAAACTGGAGGAGTATCAGAATTGTAAGGGTTTCCATCAATGAAAAATGGGTATATTGTTGAAATATTGTTGTCATTGATGTCAAATATAGAGGGAAACTATGCCTCTATGCATTGTGTTCAACATAGGGAGACTATGAATACCTCTATGTGTTGAATTGATGCACCTTTGTGTATTTACCCTGTGTGAATAAAGATGAATAGGATTTCATATGAACAATAAATCCAAATGAATTCAAGTTATAGAGGATAAGTAGGGAAATCATGAGCCAAATGAGATGACCCCATTGAAAAGAAATGGAAGAATGCAATATACGAGGTGAAGAGCTTTGTGGAAAAGTAATCACAGGCTGTTGAATCTTGACGGGGCAGAGGAATTTATGAACAACAATGAACCTGATAACAGAGGGTACCCAATGTCCAAGTTGACCCGGTGGCCTGGTATTCCAATACCCTGGTAGTGGGGCCTAGAGTATATCAGATATTAGATATTATGTGAGAGCACAATGTTAATGTTTCAGGAAATCAATGATCCAATACCCCGGTGGCTCAATGGACCGATGGACATAACACAATGTTTCAAGGTTCTATACTAGATTGGAAAGAAGGGTGAAGGTGCAATGTTGAAGTGCATGGGGGGATGGTGGGCCGATCACCCGATGGGTATGCCATGTTAGCACCATGACAAAGACATGAAAGCAACCATGATAGTTCCATGTGGCAAGTGTTGAGTCATCATGGCGTACGAATAAGAGAGAGGGGATGTGATGATAGCATAGACATATCAGTGCCACATGTTGGCACGTGCACAGATAGGTTCAAGACCCTAGGTTGAAGGTAAGTATTCAAAAAAAACCCTACAGATACCAACACTTTCGACATCACCTGCAAGCAAGAGAAGTCTCACCCAAGATATCCTTATGGGGACTGCAGGAACCTATATTATGTAATGGTGAGGGAAAGAAGGGAGACATGCTCTCTTATACCTACAATATCCTTTCACGAATGAGACCCTAGTTAACATGTCCTTGTGAATTAATTCTTATATGTGTATCAATCCATATTCATGTCACTTAGTGGTTAAACATACAATTAAATCTAATGTGCATTAATATATTAACAATACCCACAAATATAAACATTAATCCATAGTAAATGAAAGAATTATCGCAATACAGACATGAATAATCATTCAACAACACAATTAGACACAGAGTTACTGTGGTTCACCCCCTTCTGGGCTACGTCCACAAAATATTTTCTTCTTTATTATATTTATGGCATTTGTCTTGCACTCTGTGCTACAATGGATTTTAAATACACAAAATACTCTTCTTACATTGGTATCTTCTTTGCACACACAAGATCTTACAACAACAACAAAAAAATTGAGAATCCTCTCAGATGTTATTTTTTTATAATCCTCGACTTCCCGGGTCTTTTACATCTTTTCTGGATTTTATTCAGGTTTGTTTTCCAGCTCATAATGAGTTGGATACCACTTCTTCTCGGTTTATGACAACTCATTATGATCTGAATACAGCTCATGCCTAACTCGTTTCCTAGGATTTTGCACTAGTTGTTCTTTCCTTTCCGCCTTCTTCTCCTCTTTATTCTCTCTTCTTTTTGGATCTTCTTGATCTTCTTGATATTCTTGATCCTGTGCCTTTTCCCTGTACCTCATCTCTTCTCACTGTTGTTTTCCCAAAAATTCGTTCCCAACAGGCACCCAACACTCACTTGTGGTTCATACCGAGCCACTTAGTCCTATTGTTTCACGTTCATCCATGTCTCAGTAAATTTATGGAGATTGTCCTTCATTGTCTGTACTGTTACTGTGATTTCATCTTCCTTGTCCACAATCTCCTCCATTGTTTGTGCACTTACTATAGAAATTTTGGCTTCGATGTCTTGCGTTTCTAATTTCCTGGCACTCCATGTGGTCTCTAATTCTTCTAGCACCCTGATGGCTTCGTATTGCAGTGGTTTCCACTAATATATGGCCTTCCTCTGTTCTTCCTTCATTTGTTCCACTGCGCTATACAATTTCCTATTATCGAATATCGCTGACATTATTTCTACTAGGGTCAATGTGTTCATGTGTTCAGTGGCCTATTTCACTTCCTCCTATTTATTCCTTATCCTATCTTCCAATGATTGTAGTTTTGGATTGGTGGTAAGTGATGTCTAGATATGTGTGCCTGCGTCGCATAGATTTATGCATTCCTATTCCAAATTTTGATATTTTTTACTATTTTCTACGCAGTCGGCTCCCTTTGTGGTCTTTCTTCTGGTGGTGTCCTTGGTGTTGCATGCAATTCCAACTCTATGATCTTCATGCGAAGGAATTTGATAGCCTCACTAATCTTTCCTACTTGTTCTTCTACCATGTCCTCTACCACCATCAATACTTATGGGATCTCCTTGTATACTTTTTGGAGTGTTGTTTGCACTTTCTGCACCATTTGTTCAACTTCCTCCTTCTCCTTCAAGGCTTTGGTGGCCTTTCCTTCCACGTCACTCTTTTCTATTCTGGTTGTCTCTTCCTATCCCTTTTCTTCTCTCTTCTTCTTTTCTTCCAATTCCACTCGTTTTTCTACTGCACACTTTTCCTAGAGCATAGTGGTGTATTTCTTCTGCAGTTCCGTCTTCTCAGCTTCTACTTTGTCCAACTCATTAGCTGTGGTGTCTACTTGAAACTGTATTTCTGGTTAATCTCGGTGTGAAAAACCTGTGATAATTCCATTGGTATATGGGAGATGACTAAGTTTGGATGAATTATGCCTTGCATCTTCTCTTGTACTTTGATGTATGGTAACCTGATTGTCTGTACTGGTATCTTGAGTACTCTATGCTATGCTTTCATCTGCATTGATACCCAAATCCATGGTTTCACTATTATGCCTCCTTAGGCTATGTAGCCATCTCCAATAATTTTTGTAGCCTCAAGCATTGTTCTTGCACCTGTGTTTTTAGTGCTTCTTGTTTCTTTATTGTCTCTTGGAGGACTTCTTCCATGGTGCCTCTTAGTCGGTATCCAATTCTATCCATGTCATCATCTATTAGTGTTGTCATGTTTTACAGGAAGAGTGTGCTTGTCATTGACGGAAAGAACAATAATGACGATGGAAAATAGGAAAGAAGCGATGAGAGTATGAAGATTTGGACTTCGGAAATCATGCAAGGAGTGCATAAATCCACAATTCGGCTAAGTGTCGAAGTGACTCTTTAAGAATTCGAGAGAGCAGAATATGAGAAAGCTCAGAAGAGATAGCGCTTTCAAGAAGTGCAGATGAGGTCTAAGAGACAGACTCGCTGGAGGAGAAAAGGTCGAGACCCTTGAACACTTAGAAAACCTTATAAGTCGGAGAGATCAAAAGCTCAAGAGGAAGAGAAAAAATGGCCATTGGATCACCGATCCAGAGGACCAACAACCGTCTGATCAAATCAAGGTACACGATCCTTAGTACTTTGCGCACAAAGGTGATGGAGCTTGCCAAAGTTCCAAAGTCCCGAAGTAATTTGAGACCGTTCATCACTAGGAGGAGAATCGGGTTCGTTGATCATTTGGAGATATGTGTCAGGATACCATGAGTTCAGGAGGGATCAAAGTTTGAGATTTGAAATCCCCGAAGCTCGGAGAGCTGAAGAGCTGAATTAAATTTCAACCATCATATCCAGAGGGATACGTGGCGACAGATCATGAGCTCCAGAGGAATCACTTCGAGAAGTTTAAGTTTGATATTTGAAATCCCCGAAGCCCAGAGATCCGAAGTAAATCTTGATCATCCGATCATCTGAAACAAATATCATTCATCAGATCATTCATATTAAATCTCAAGTGTCAGATCATCCAAAGTGGATCTGGGCCATATGATCCAGAAGAGACGTGGTGTAAATCTGTGGACTCCAGGTAAATACTTGAAGTAAGCCTCAACCGGTTGATTCAAGGACATGTGGCAGACCTTGTTAGCAAGGATATGTGGCAGACCATGTCAGGAAGGACATGTCGCAGACCACGTCAGCAAGGACATGTGGTAGACAACATCAGTGAGTGAGACGTAGCAACCACTCATCCTGTGTAAGGTCAACAGGTGATGTGTGTAATGTTACGTCACTCCGAGAGATTTAATTCGGGAGTTTCACCACC
Source organism: Picea engelmannii (assembly GCA_009831015.1). Classification (NCBI taxonomy): domain Eukaryota; kingdom Viridiplantae; phylum Streptophyta; class Pinopsida; order Pinales; family Pinaceae; genus Picea; species Picea engelmannii. Next base: position 155,608 of record ML811970.1, read on the forward strand.
AACAAATGACAAAATCTCTGAAGTTCCGAAGGTCGAATTTTCAAAGGGATAAAGTGTCGAAGGGATGAAGTTGCGAAGAGTCGAAGTGCCCAAGGACCAAATTCATGAAGGGACGAAGAGCCAAAGTCACAAAGAGCCGAAGTGCCGAAAGACCAAAGTCGCAAAGGGCCAAAGAGCCGAATTCATGAGGGAAAAAGTCCCGAATATCGAAGTCCCAAAGTGGACATAAGTCATTTGATATGAATATCACTTTGGGTGCATTCTCAACCATTGATCAAAATACAGTGGAAGGATAGCATAAGTAGAATAGCCGAAGTGCTGGAGTGAATGGTGGCCATCCATCACAATGCTTGATTAAGTCCTAGTCGACGGATTAAGTAGTGAAAGGATAAGTGTAAACTCTCTGATATGTTTGGATAGGTGTCTGCAGATCATCGACTCCAGAAGATTGACGTACGAAAGAAACGAGAGATTGAGAATTAAAATTCCCGAAAGCTGGATTCACAGAGGAGATCCTGATTTTAGATTTAGGGAGACAAGTGTCAATTGATCTTCCACTCTAGAATATTGTCATATGGGAAAAGAGAGATTTGAGAGTTGAAACTCTTGAAGACCAGAAGTATGGAATCAATCATAGTCGTTGATTTGGAAGGAAGCTACGTGTCAACGGATAGTGGAGATCTGGGATCACGCGTGGAAGGAGGAAAGGAAGGAAGATAATAGATCTTGATCGAGTGGCATTTCCAAGGGATCTAAGATCAACAATCATGCTCAATTGCAAGGTTAGAACATGCTCGGGTCTTAATTTTTCTTGAGCGAGCTGCAATCAAAACCAGAGTTTTGGAGAAAGGACACGTGGAGGCTCAAGGTAAATTGCGGGGATAAATGTATTTTGATCCAAACCACCTTTGGATGTTCCCGCAATCACATGGTCACGTGAGATCATCTCCCAAGGTCATATCGAAAAAAAAGGGAGCTAACGCTCGCTAGACCAAGATCGTGAAGTGCCTTTTGAATAGGCATATGGAAACCGCCAGTGGTCATGTGAAGGAAGGGGCCTAGAAGAAAAAGAAGCCAAAAATGACTGAATGTAACTGCCAGAGAAGACGAATAATTTTGACTGCCAGAGAAGCCAAAGAATCTTAGGATAACGACTGCTAGTGATGAACAAGTTCGGGACAACTGCCAAAGAAGCCAAAGAATCTTTGGATAACGACCACTGATGATGAAAAGATATAGCATAACCTCCAGGGAATATGAAGAGTTCGAATGATGATCAGGAAAAGGACTCGACATGAGAAAGACATGCAGAACATAGAAGATAGTATGTTTTTTCAATAGTTATGCATGTGGGTAGTGTAGAATTCCTGCAAAAACCCTGATAGATCTAGAATTCTAGTTAAATTGAACACATACAATTTGTTGATATTCAAGAGATGAGAGAAAGTTTTTTCTTCATAAATCAAAGAATTATATTAATAAAAAATGAATATACGTGAGCAACCAACCTCAAAAAGAAGAGAAGAGGTGAATATATAGAATTTCCAACATAGAAACTCTAGTAAAAAAAGATAGAAAAAGCTAAAATAGGTGTCATAGGCTAAGGGAGACCACATAGTTCAACATAGACCACTAAAGAAACATGTCACACACTCATTAATTCCCACAAGAGTCAAGTGATGCGCATTATCTCACTTAAGCTCACTTAACTGACAAGAGAAGCAGTTCCAACTCACTTAACTAACCCAAAATAGTAGTTACTAATAATAGTAACGACAAAAATCATTAATTAAGGAATAAATCTCTCACTCAAAGAGGAGGTGCACATTCCCCAATAATGGAAGAGTTTTTTCATGGGGGAGTTGGAATAAATTAGGAATAAATCAAGAATAAATCAAGAAAATCAAGAAAATCGAGAACCGAGAGTTGAGTCTTGATCTAAAAATAGTAGTTTTCCTTAAAATCTAGGGATGAGGCGCCCTTCTTCTCTATGTGGCCAAATTAGGTGAAATAAAGTGTGATGGAATGTATTAACCAAGATATAGGAGTCTAATATAGGTGTAAACTAATGTAAGTTAGGGTTTTTCTCCAACAGATAGGAGGAGACGCATTGTAGTACCTGAAGTGGAGATCAGTGGAGCAGTGAAGAGCATGTAGATGCAGCACAGAGCATAAAAGGCATAAGAGAAGCTGAACAGGATGCGGTTGTGAGTACAGGAGAAAAAAAGAGCAGAGCATAGAAGTAGAAAGATGTAGAAGCGGAACAGAGGATAGAAGCTGAAGAAGGAAGAGAAGACATGGAGCTGTAATAGACCATATCAGAGACAAAGCAAGTAAGTAAAAATTTTACACGATTCAATTAGGGTGGTAGGGTGGTGCTAGGGAGGATTGTAGTCCTCTAAATTATAGTTGGTGCTAGAAGATATTCTAGGATTTGGTGCTAGAGAAATCTGAGAGTTGGTGCTCTTTGCAAGTTTTAGCTTTCTATCAGAGGTTGTAGCCTCATATTTGAGTTGGAGCTCAAATATTGTGATGTACACGATATTTGGATCTTGATTGACATCCTAAGAAGAAGAGGTTTTCAACCTTTATGGGTTTCCTCATGAAAATCAATGTCTCTGTGTGATTGATCAAATATTGTATATCTGTGCATGTTAAGTTATCAACAACACATTAAATAATAATCTAAAAAGAATCAGAAAATAACAGGAAAAATTTCAAGCTTATATACATAACTGATTCACCCCCCCCCTCTCAGTTATATTTCCAACAATTATTGCATAGACAACTTGTGGCTTTTGAGCCTTTTGCTTCTTCTGTGCAGTTGACCATGTGCTCTGGTCCTGCCATTTCCTTCCTGTTTGAGGTAAGGGTTGTGGAGGTTGATCTGTTGGTCCTATTTTTGGTGTGTCCTTTGTTCCATTTCCTTGATAAGTGTCCTTTGCACCATTTCCTAGAGGGTTCGTTTCTTCATTTGTGTGTTGTTTCGCTTCAATGTCCCCCCTACACTGTCGCATCCCCTTATGTTGGTATTTTCTAGTTTGGTTCCCAATACTGCATGACTAGCTGGATGTCTTCTTTGATTATCTTGTATTTTGTTTGGACCCACTCCTCTCTTGGATCCTTCTTGGATTTGATGTACATATGATTCCTATATACACAGAATTCCATGACTGGGATATATGCCTCCACCAGTTGTGGCAACATGCTTGGTTTGTTCTAGATACTTTGTCGAATACTTTGTCGACTTCTATGGTGTGAATTTTTCTTGGTACCACTATTGCTTCTCCTGCTTCTTTGGGTGGTGCCATTTATATCTTTAACTCAACTATGGAATTTGTTAGAACTATGTATTTCTCTCTATCTCTATGCTCTCAGTTCTTGTTGTAACTTATAAGTAACAATATCCCATGTTTGGCAAGCCTGACTAATTTTATGCCCTGTTTTTCAGTTGTGTACTAATCTTCGTGGCTTCCCTCCTGTTTCCTCCACCTGTAGTGTGACATGTGCTTGAATTAATGGAATTTTATTTCCAAATACACTAGTATATTTTCGTTGTGTAATGATACTCGTTCATGTGCATTGACAATTTTTTTGTTTTACTCCCTCTCTTTATAATGGATTTATGACTGGGCCTTCTAGTAGATGTATGCATTGTTATAACTGGACTTGTCCTTATCTTCTTGTAACTGTCGTTTCATTATTTTTTGTACTTGATAGCTATCTCATTTTCGCTTTCAAAGTCTTTTTGGTTTTCATGTATGACCATAATACCGCATGGATTCTTAAGTCCCAATCATCTCTTCCCACATTGCAGACTTTTGTTATTGCATTTTCTAGGATTTTGTTGAATGCTTCCACTGTGTCATTCGCCTGTGGGTGATACAACATACTCTTCTGGTGGTATATTTGGAACTCTTTGGTCAATATTTTTATGGTTTGATTGATGAAGTGTGTCCCTTGATCACTCATCAATGTTTGAGGACATCCAAATCGAGTTACTATGTTTTTGAACAAAAAGTGGGTTGCAGTTTCTATGCTGCAATCTGTAACTCACACGACTTCTTCCCATCAAGTTAGATATTTTTTTGTTGTAATGATATACCCAACCCATGATATTCTTACTGGTGGCTTTATTGGTCCAATTAATTTGATATCCCACTTATCAAAATCCTGTAATGTAACTTTTGGATTCAATGGAATCTCATCCCTTCTAGAGGGTTTTCCAACCCTTTGACAAACATCGCATGTCTGATAGTATTCCTTTGTGTCCTTGTGGATTGTAGGCCAGCATAAACCTACATGTAATACCTTCTGCGTAGTGTATTTTTCTGCATAATGTCCTCCTACTATCCCATCATTCACTTCTACCAGTACACTTGGTCTTTCGTGTTCGACTACACAACATCATAGTACTCCATTCATGCCTAGTTTTTATAAGCTTGTTGCAATTAATTGGTAGTCCAAAAATTTTACTACCAATTGCTATTTATGTGCGACCGTCATGTCTGAGCGGGCCATCCCTATTCTTAATAACTTTATAATTTTTTTAAAGTAGTCATCGATCATCTTAACTGAAAATATTTGTGCATATAGCAAGCTATCATGTAGGTTTCCTTCCTCTTCTCTCGACAGTATGCATAACAAATGATCTGGTCATGTATTGAGTTTACCTAGTTTCACTAATAATTTGAAGTCATACTCGTGGAACAATAGGAGCCATTTGAAAATCCTTGCCCCCAACACTGTCTTGCTGGCCAAATATCTCTGCGCAGAATGATCTGTGTACATCTTAAAGTGCGAGCCTAGTAAGCAGTGTTTGAACTTTTGCAATGTGTAGACCATAGCCAATCCCTCATGTTTTGTTGTGGTATAATGTTTCTCTATTGTTGATAGTTTCCTACTTGCAAAAGCAATTGGTTTCTCTATATCTCCATCACCTAGCTATGAAAATATTACACCTAATGTTCTCGATGATGCATCGACGTGTACATGAAATTCCTTGTTCCAGTTGAGGAAAATTAATATCAGCGCAGTTACTATATTCTATTTTAGTGTGTCGAGTCCTTTTTGGAAATTGTCATTCCACTAAAACTTCACGTATTTTTTCCATTGGGGATGTAATATGTGCATATCCTTTGATAAATTTCCTGTAATACTCGATAGGGCCCAATGTTGTGCCCAACTACTTGACTAATGTGGGTGGTTGTAAGTCCCAAATAACTACAATCTTTGTGGGATCAACTATCAAGCCTTGTTTGACTACTACTTGTCCCAATAATATTCCAAACAATGTGCAAAATATACACTTATTTAGGTTTAAGGTGTTGTAAATACTAAGAGGGGGGGTGAATCAATATTACCCTTTTTTTTCCAAAAATTAGCAATTAATTTGATATTTTATTAATTACCACAGTAGATCAACAACAAACTTGTATTTAAAATCAATTATATAAATATAATTAACAAGAATTAAAAGGTTTTATAAAGAATAGTGAAGGACACCAATCCTTTTTAGAGCACCAACTCTAGGAGACACAAATCYMCTTATTCAMGGCACCAACCYTAGGAAGCACCAACTCCCTTATTTTTAGGGCACCAACCCTAGGAAGAACCAACTCCCTTGTATTTAGGGAACCAACCCTAGGAAGCACCAACTCCCTTGTTCTTATGGCACCAACCCTAGGAAGAACCAACTCCCTTGTCTTTAGGGAACCAACCCTAGGAAGCACCAACTCCCTTAAATTTAGGGCACCAACCCTAGGAAGCAAAAACTCCCTTAATTAGTAAAGGATATGAATGCTTCCTTTCTCCTCCCTTCCAACCTCAATGTGTAAGTATCATCAGTTCCTCTTCTTGGACTCTACTTATGTTTTGATCTTTTGATATGAACTACAAAGACACTTCTTATTCACCATTCTTTCTTGCTTATACAGTCTTCCCTCTGGTGTGAGCGTTGAAGCATTGTGTCCCTTTGTTTGAACCATTGCACCTCTTCATTTAAGTTAGCAATAATAATTTTTATTTTTCTTCCATTATTATTCATACATTATCATGAAAGATTTTTTATTTAGTGAGAGGGATTTTCATAAATCGATCACATAAATGGATTGATTTCATTTTAACTCCATCCCATGCCTATTTATTTCATTCTCAAATTAATTTGATCAGATATTAGCTTTTTAATGCCTTGCAAGTATTGTATTACTTAAGATAAATCATGACAAAGTCTGGATCCTTATTTGGTTCAATGTTCCTACTTGATTGAGATCAAATTATTATTCTTTGTGTTAAATTTTGCACAGAAACACTTCAGGACCTCTATTCCATATGACCATAGGAGGTGGCTAAGCCCTAATCCAAACGAGTTCTTAATCACTTATCAAGATTGAAATTTGTGTTTTATTTGCACATTGAGATGGTCGGTTCTCGTTTACTTCAAAACTTCTCCCTTAGGCGCTTCGGGACTCTTCCCTTTGCAGTCTTTTAATTCTGCTAGAGGAAATTCCACTGAAGTTCTTATCAACACTTCCCTACTTAATAACCTTCACATGTCCATGAGCTAGGACCATGGGCCTAGGCACAAAGGAGCTCCTGTTCTTTGTCTATCCGACTATTCATGACTTTGGGACTTCAAGCTACTCGAACTACGAAGTAGTTCAATCCCTTCGAAGGTTTACCTACTGAATATGGCATAGCACGATGATGACCGCTTGTTGTCAGTTAACATCTCATGCTTACTCTATCCTTCCACTACGCTTGATCTAATGGTCATGAGAGAACCGAGAGGATCTTAGACCAAATAACAACATTAGTTTGTGAATTTTCCCTTTTGCGCTTTGGGTTGTTGCTAGTAGGAGAAACTGCATATCCCCGAAGGACATGCTCCTGGAGTGACATAGCTTGTTGACGTCACTATTGATGTGGCACTAGTTGAGTGGCTTCCAAATGTCACCTAGATTCATGACTTATGTATACCTAAAGTGACAATTGGACCTTAACACTTGTCACCATATGATTGTTGCACGTGTCCTTGCTTACGTGGATCTCCCGACATGTCATATGCATTTATTCTTTGAATCATTACTCTATATTAGACAGTCTAGTTTTCACTTGAGTTCTTGATTCAATGACCCTCATTCACTTCAGGACTTTGGGGCTTTGACCTTCGAGTGAACTTATATGTTTTAAACCCTTTTTCTCCAAAGTGATCAGCACCGAAGTTGACCATAATTGGACCCGCCTATCCTCATCCAATGGTCACCACGCATTGTCCAGATCTGATGGCCCTCGTTCACTTAGGAAATTCGGAGCTCCAGCCTTCAAGTGAACTTAAATTTTCTTGGCTCCTTTTCACCAGAGTGGTCATCATCAGAGTTGACCATATTCTTTCCTTTATTGTGATTTGATGGTTCCCATATTTCACTTCAGATCAACAGTTGATGATAATTCGTGACTTCGGGGCTTCGTCCTTTGGGTAAAATTACATGTTCTTGGTTTCTTTTTCCCGGAGTGGTTAGTGCTGGAGTTAACCCTCTCCTTTCCCATATTGTGATATGACAATTCCAATGTTTTCTCTCCATATCAACAGTTGATGGTAGTTTGTTTAATCTGAGACTCCATGATATTTGTGGCTTACATTGTCCTTCCACTAAACTCGATCGGATGGTCAATAATTCAACTGAAGTCCCTCCTTAATCTAATGGTTTCTGCAATGTGCTCTCCCTTTTGAGCTTCAATTAATGTCCTTCCTTATGAGCTTTGGGTTTATACTAGATTCTTATACACCATGTTGACATCAATGACAATATCGTACCACTGTGTCCAACATTCTCCCCCTTTGGCATTGATGGAAACTTTTTTCTTTTTGAAATATTTTTTATTTCTGCTACTTATCAATTTCATCCCCCTTTGACAACAATGGCAGAGGGGATCTTTCTTCACTCCCCCTGTGTCAATTCTCCCCCCGTGGAAATTCCCCCCATGACCATGTGACCCTTTTCTTCTGATATGATTTTTATGGTTTTAATGAAGTTTGTGAATTACTCCCTGTTTTTGTCGAAGATTTTCAAAAGTACTCATGGGCAAAGGTTTTGTGAATATGTCTGCAATTTGTTCTTTGGTGTCTACATACACTATTTTAACTATTGTTTGGGTAACCTTATCTCTTAGGAAATGGTATTTAATTGGGATGTGTTTGGTTTTAGAATGCATTATTGGATTTTTAGATATGCTTATGGAAATAGTGTTATCACAATTAATACTAATGGGACTATCATATCTTATTTGTAAATATTCTAATGTTTTCTTCATCCAAAGAACTTATGTGAAATAGGATGCAACAAAAATGTATTCTTCCTTTGTTGTAGATATTAATGTGGATGTTTGTTTCTTACTTAGCTATGCTACCATAAATTTTCCTAGAAAAATTTCTCCTCCACTGGTGCTTTTCCTATCATTTATACTATCGGCCCAATCTATATCAGTGTATGCAGTTAGATTGAAGTCTTTATCTTTTGGATACCATAATCCAAGTTCTAAGGTGCCTTTAAGATATCTAAATATTCTCTTTACTTCTTTTAAGTGAGTTTCTTTAGGTGTAGATTGGAATCTCCCCACGATTCCTACATCCTGTATGATGTTAGGTCTTTTTTGTTGTTGAATAGATCAAACTTCCAATCATTGATTTGTACATCATTTGGTCCACTTTTGGTGAGCCATATTCTAGGATTAGTTTACATCCAATGACCATGGGAGTAATAGTAGGTCTATTGTATTCAATTTGGAATTTCTTTAGCATTTCCTTGACATATTTGAATTGAGAATCAAATATTCCATTTTCTATTTGATTTACTTGTAAACCTAAGAAAAAGGAGAATTCTCCCAGCATAGACATTTCAAATTCTTCTTGCATTTTGGTTGCAAGCTTTCTTCTTATTGTAGTAATATTACTTACAAATATGATGTCATCTACATATACCACCACAAAAATCATGCTTTGATCCTCAATTTTGATGTATAAGTTGTTGTCAGTATTCCTTCTCTGATATCCGTGTTTTTTCATGTACTGATCAAGCCTTGAGAACCATGCTCTAGGGGCTTGTTTATAACCATACATGGAATTTTTTTATCTTGCACACATAGTCCTAATTTTCTGTTAACATGTATCCTTCTGGTTGCTCAACATAGACTTCTTATTCTAATGTTCCATTAAGGAATGGTAACTTGACATCCATCTGATAGATTTTGAAATTTTTGAAGCATGCAAATGCCAGGAACATTATGATGGCCTCAAGTCTTGCTATTGGGGAGGAAGTCTCTTCAAAATCAATACCTTCTACTTGGGAATATCCTTTGCAAACTAATATGGATTTTTTCTTTATAATCTCCCCATTTTCATTTAGTTTGTTCTTTAAGATCCACTTGGTTCCTATCACATTCTTGTCCTTGGGTCTTGGAACTAGTTCCCAAGTTTGGTTCTTCTCTATTTGGTCTAGTTCTTCATTCATTGCTTCTATCCAATATTTAATTTTTCTATCTTCTTTAAAAGACTTAGGTTCTATTCGGGATAACAATGCTTGTTCTGAGTCAAAAGTGAGTTTCCTTCTTGTTTCCACTCTTGCACTTTTATCTCCAATAATTTGACTTTCAGGATGATTCTTTTGAACTCTTTTTTATGGAGCTTTTGGCAAGGGTGTTCATTAGTAAATGATTCATTTTCCTATGTTTCATTATCATCATCTTCTTGTTGAGATTCTACATCATCATATTCTTGTTGATATTTTACATAATCATCTTTTTGTTGATATTTTTTTATCAATGTCTTGGGATATGCTCTTTTTTAGATCATGTATCTTTACATTGGCACTTTCCACTATGTTTAGTAGTCTAAGATTATAACATATGTATGATTTCTTATTAGATGAATATCCTAAAAATATTCCTTCATCATATCTTGGATCAAACTTTCCTAAGGTATGTTAATCATTCTTAATGTAACATTTACATCCAAAAGTTCTAAAGTGTTTCACAAATGTTGGCCTCCCAAACCATAGTTCATACGGGTTTTTTTTCATGGTTGGGTATCAACTAAGCTCTATTAAGTATGTGGAATGTTGTGTAGATTGCATCTCTCCACAATTTGTCTATAATCTTGGCTTCATTTAGCATGGTTCTTGCAGCTTCTTGAACTGTTTTGTTTTTCCTTTCTACACCTCCTTTCTGTTGAGGAGTCCTAGGAGCTGAAAACTGTCTTTTGATACCATGTTTTTCAAAGAATTGAATAAAGTCTTTAGAGGTGAATTATCCTCCATTGTCTGATCTCAAACATTTAATTTTGAGATCTATTTCATTTTCTACAAAGGCTTTTTATCTTTTAAACTTATTAAAGGCTTCTGATTTTTTTTTTAGAAAGAATACCCAGGTCAATCTTGTCTAATCATCAAAAATTGACATAAAATATTGTTCACCATAAGTACTTTTAGTTTTGGTAGGTCCACATAGATATGTGTGAATAAGTTCTAATGGATTTGTTGTGGAATGCTCTTTTGTTTTGAGCCTAACTCTTGTTTTCTTTCCTATTTGACAATGTTTACAAATAGAATCTGAAGGATTAATCACTTTTGGAAGGTCCCTAATTGCCTCTTTCTCGTGGGATTTGATCAAGTTGTCAAAGATTAAATGTCCCAACCTTCTATGCCATAGCCAACTTTCATCTACTTGGCTTAAACAACATTTTTATTCTTCATCTGTAAGGTAGCTAGAGAGGTAGTGGGGGGCCCCAGAGGGCCTATAGTAATAATAGTGGAGGTCATTCAATGTAAGGTGGACTAGGCCCACTATATTATTAAATAAGGAACACTATGGTTGTTAGATATAATAAATGGGTAATTATATATAATAAATGTAAGATGACTTCTTAGAAGGTTCTACTTCTAGAATATTCCTCCTCTATAATGTTCTTAGGTGATGGTAGTACTATATAAAGGGGTTCAAGAAATGTAATGGGATATGAAGAGAATTATTGTATTGTGATATGTATCTAAATAGGAGGATTCCCCTCAAAGAGGCAAGTGAACAGGAGAGGATACCTTCCATAATAGGATCCATTGTATGGTGTTGCCCTACCTCAAGGGTTTGGTAATAATAAAGTGTGGTTTCTTCTATCTTGTTTTATGGATATATTGTGTATTCAGTATTTGTGGTGATTATATTTGTATATCTATTCAGGTTCTTAACAATTTGTATCAAAGAACTTTCCTTGGAAGACATTATGGACAAATATTTTTTATTTTTATAGATTTTTTTTTCGGAGAAGAAAAAAGAGGTCTGCGACATTCCAGAATTTTATGTTTATTTCTATGCAAATTTTGCAGAACTAGGTTGTATATATGATTTCCTCTCATAAAAAAACCCAATTTGAAAAAAATAATCGTCCGAAACAGAGTCCGGGAAGTTAAGATATTGAAGTTTTAAAATCTGCAAACTTTCAGGGTTTTTTCCACGGATGACGACACGATTTTTTTTTTTTCTGTAACAGTTGGAGGCCGAATTTGTCCAAACAAATTAATTATCTGAGTTCCTCTCACAATTCACCCAATTTCAAAAAACAAATCAGCCGAAACAGAGTCCGGGAAATGAAATTATGAGCATTTTAAATTCAATAGTTTTTTAGGGTTTTCTACAAAAAACCGCGATTTTCTGCCGTAACTTATTGTTCTATTTTTTGGGGTTTTTTCATTATGGCTACGGGATCAAAGAGTTCATAGGGTGATAATATTGCTATTTCCTCTCAAACCCTCAAAGAAATTCTTGAAGCATTCAAATCCCAATTGTATGACACATTAGATGTTAGATTGCATGACCTTACAGATGGTCTCAATGATAGTTTTTGTAGTATTCAAGATTCATTGGATAGAATGCAGGAGAGATTTCTTATGGCAGGCATCAGGGATGAATATAATAAAGAAATATGTGCTTGGTATGATTTGGAGGCCGATTGCGATGATTGGTATATGGATAGTTGTCATTTCTGGGATGACAACCACTTTCATATTTTATTTGATAACTCTAATCCACCTTCTATAGAGAGTATCAATGTGACAAATTGGGAGCCAATGATTATTACCATCGTCCATCCTGCATATTCTACAGTGATATTATTCCTTCCGGATTATGCTATGACCATTTTCCACTATGTGGATGGATCTTCTTATTTGGATCCACATGACAGGTGTCAGTGTTTGGAGCATCATTTTTAGTTGGTTATTGGGTGACAATATCTTCCATGTGGGGTTGACATGAACAACTGGACATGGGACCCTGGTTTACAATGGTGGTTGGACTAATTCAATATGGTGGCTTCCATTTCTCAAGGGGACCATGGTTCTCTAGTCTATTTTAGCATCGTGGTCCACACTTATCCATGGGACCTTGGTATATGGTTGTACATCAAGCATTGAGGACAATGATTTCATAAGGGGGATGGAATGTAAGGTAGCTAGAGAGGTAGTGGGGCCCCCCAGAGGGCCCATAGTAATAATAGTGGAGGTCATTCAATGTAAGGTGGACTAGGTCCACTATATTATTAAATAAGGCCCACTATGGTAGTTAGATATAATAAATGGGTAGTTAGATATAATAAATGTAAGAGGACTTCTTAGAAGGTTCTACTTCTAGAATATTCCTCCTCTAGAATGTTCTTAGGTGATGGTAGTACTATATAAAGGGGTTCAAGCAATGTAATGGGATATGAAGAGAATTATTGTATTGTGAGTTGTAGCTCAATAGGAGGATTCCCCCTCAAAGAGGCAAGTGAGCAGGAGAGGATCCCTTCCATAATAGGATCCATTGTATGGTGTTGCACTACCTCAAGGGTTTGGTAATAATAAAGTGTGGTTTATCCTATATTGCTTTGTGGATATATTGTGTATTCACTATTTGTGGTGATTATATTTGTAGATCTATTCAAGTTCTTAACATCATCTATATTAAGGATGTACAAATTGTTAGATGTTCTTGGTGCAATTGCCACTAGCTTTCCAGTGTCATTTTTTCTGATCTCACAGTTCTAAGAATCAAAAGTAAGTATGTGACCCTAATCATATCTATAACTTACACTTAGGATATTAGGTTTAATATTTTATACCATAAGTACATATTCTGCTTTGGTTTTATTATGTCCTAAACTGACAGTGCATTTTCCCAATATTTTGGCTAACATATTATCTCCAAAAGTCACTTTTCCTTTTCCTTTCTTGTTTAACTTGATAAATTTTCTTTGATATCCAGTCATGTGTTTGGAACATCCATTTTCTATATACCACTAACATCCTTGATTTCTTGCATATAAGGATACATTGCACTCAATTTTCTTTTTCTTCCATACTTTTTTATTATTGGGAATATTTATCCTTTTATCATATTTTGGCAATCTACATTCACTACATTTATGACCATAGTTGTTTCATTTGTAACATTCAACATTGTATTCTTGTAAGGGAGAGGGGTTA
>ML811970.1:177663-223135 GCA_009831015.1 Picea engelmannii
TGATTAGTAACCGTATTAAATTCATTTAAATGATCTGCAATAGACCCACCTTCTGACATCTTCATATTAAATAATCTCTTCATTAGAAATACCTTATTCGACGCTGAGGGTTTTTCATACAATTTGGCCAATGCATCCATCAATCCCTTCGTTGTCTTTTATTTCGAAATATTGAAAGCCACTGATGCTGCCAGGCTCAGCCGTATCGTTCCTAGAGCCTTTTTGTCAAGAATCTCCCATTCTTCGTCCTTCATGGCCGCCGACTTCTTTGCTACTCCGCTCAATGGTAGGAATATATCCTTCTGATATAAATAGTCTTCCATCTGCATCTTCCATAACTGGTTATTTTGGTCGTTAAATTTATCAACCCTAAACTTTCCATCTTCCGACATTGCTCCCACTCGAACCAGGAACCCTCTTTTCCTGCGAGTTACCTTATGCTCTGATACCAGTTGTTAGAAAAATAGGACCACGGAGCAATAAAATAAAACAAATGCAGAAACAAAACACAGAAGACACACAATACAAGAGAGACATATATTTACGTGGTTCACCCAGTGTGGGCTACGTCCACCAGAGAAATTGCTAGGTCCTTCCTTTATTGTTATCCAACAAATGAAGGGATACAACCTACAACAAAACTCGTTGTAACTTCCTCTTCTTTCTGTCACAGTCTCCTCTCTCAGAATACAATATTCACCACCATCCATAGCCGTGATACATTTTCCTCATAAAAGAGGGTTGCCTTCTAGGGAAAAAACCCTAACATAATCTCTACCGTTAGATCTGCGACCTTATAATGAATGGTCCAGATTTACAATGAAATTACAATATACTTTTACAAGGTAATTTTTTCTTCAGGGGCTTTTCCCCCGAACCCTTGCTGGGGGCCCGCTTGCCCCCAGCCGGGGGGATAGGCCTCCTGGACCCCGCAGAGGGGGTACCCCCCCTTTGCACTCCCCCGCATGGAAGAGTGTACATACTTTTGGGGTGTAAATAATTCATGGGGTATAAACACGGCTGAAAGTAAAAGACCTATAAATCAGGAAGATAATCAGGCTCCACAACCAACACCATGTGTCTTTGCTGACGTGGTCTTGCTAACATGGATCTCCTGACATGCCATATGTATTTATTCTTTGTATCATTACTCTATATCATACAGTCTATTTTTCACCTGAGTTCTTGATCCAATGATCCTCATTAATTTCGGGACTTCGAGGTTCCAGCCTCCAGGTAAACATACATGTTTTAAACCCTTTTTTGCCAAAGTGGTTAGCGTCGAAGTTGACCACAATTAGACCTGCCTATCCTCATCCAACGGTCACCATGCATTGTCTAGATCTAATGGCCCTCATTTACTTTGAAAATTCGGGGCTCCAACCTTTAGGTGAACTTACTTGTTCTTGGATTCTTTTTGTTGGAGTGGTCAACGTCAGACTTGACCATCTCCTTCCCTTTACTGTGATCTGACAATTCCCATATTTCGCTCTAGATCAATGATTGATGACAGTTCGTGACTTCATGGATTCGAACTTTGAGTAAATGTACCTGTTCTTGGATTCTTTTCACCAGAGTGGTTAGTGCTAGAGTTGACCGTCTCCTTTCCTTTACTATGATCTGACGATTCTAATTGTTTCACTCCAAATCAATGGTTGATGGTAGTTTATTTAATCTGAGACTCCAAGATATTTGTGGCTTACACTATCCTTCCACTAAACTCGATCGGATGGTCGAGAATTCATCTGAAGTCCCTCCTTGATCTAAAAAATGGCGTGGCTTCGTGATTTTATTCCTCTTCCTTATCTACAATGTCCCGAAACTTACACTATCCTTCCACTTGGCTTTGATAAATGGTTCTACCTGATCTGATGGTTGCGATTACTTCGTAAATTTGAATGGACAATTAGATTTCCATGATTCTTCACAAGGGTTTATTCTATGTAGGCTCTGGCTTCTACTTGATTTGATGGTCCAAGATTTTCCTGAGAAGTATATCAATTGACATGATTCTTCCTTGATTCTTTTGGAGTTTTACTATGGGGATTTCAATCCTGATAGTGTTTCTGCAACACAATCTCCCTTCTAAGCTTCAATTAATGTCTTTCTTTCTGAGATTTTGGTTTATACTGGATTCTTATGCACCATGTTGACATCAATGACAATATCGTACTATTGTATCCAACATAAGGATATCTGATGTTTTCTACACTTATCCAACATAAATATTATCAATTTGACATGATCTCATAACAAGCTAAATATAGTCCATTCATCCAAGTAGACTTCGAGAAACTTGTGAATAAAATCCTTAAACATTGAAAAAACTGCTCCTGAAAATACTGCAGGTGCATTCTTTTATCCAAACGACATTACTGTGTATTGAAAAATTCCCCATTCTGTCATAAATGTAGTTTTGTATATATCTTGCTGCGCAATTATTATCTTATGGTAGCTCGAGAAACCATTTGTGAATGAATAAGATTCTTGTATTCCTATGTTTTCAAGTACATAATATGTGAATGGCATCAGGAATGGATCTCATAGGCACACATCATTTAGCTTCCTCAAGTTGACGTAGTTTCTAATTCCCCCAGTTTTCTTATCCTTCACTACCACAAGACTTATCCATTTTGACTCCTTGACTGGTTCAATGACTCTTGCATTTAGCATGCAGTCTATTTCCTCCTTTAATTTTTCTTTATATCTTGGATTCAACCTATAGGGTCTCTCTTTCACTGGTTTAGCGCTTGACTTCAGTGGAATCCTCATCTACCCTAGCTCACCTGCTATCCCTTTCATCTCTGAGAATGTAGTAGGGAATAAGTCTTGGTATTCGCACAATGGATCTGCTATCTTTTCTATGGTTTCCTCATTCGAGTAGTCTCCTATCTATGAAAACGTAAGTCATTCTTCTTTCCCAATATTAACTTTTCTTGACTTGATTGGTTGTGTGTATGTTGTAGATTCCATCTTTGGGCCCTCAACTGTTCATTCCCCTTCTATTTCTGGTACTTGTATGTTTCAAGGATATTCCTTGTCCTAATCCTCTTGGATCACATTCTAACATTCCAATAGTGTGTGAACTATCATTGTGGTGTTATGTGTGCCACATACAAGTATTACTGCCATTGAGTTTTCTTCAGTGAATATTTTCTGTTTAATCTTCTATAGTGTTGTACTTATGAGGGGTGACTCGTTCTAAAGGATAAATGTTTCCTGGAACCTTTGAGCTATGTGATCCTATTATGATATGTATCTGCGCATCTCTGTTTTTAGGTACCATTTCTTTGGAATGGTATCTAGGGTATGTATGAACCTATGTGTCCATTCTTTCCTTGGGATCGATTTCCATGCTTTTTCACACTGTGAAACCTGATCTGTTGAGTATCCTCCTCCAATACACTTATGCATCATATATACCTCCTCATTATTGAATCTTATCCAGATTAGTATCCTACACTGTTTCCAGTCTTTCGTGTTTCTTTGTATTTCGCCCACCATCTTGCTGGGGTGGCTTTCAATACAATGTCTAGTTCTAGTAGCCTATGTTTCTCCAGTAGTTCTGCCTCAAATTTCTATACGAATGTTGTTATATCTATCAACCCATCATAATTAGGTGGGTTTCACAATTCTATTCCAATACAGTGTATTGATTTGGTCATGCCCGCGCATCCTCATGTTGAGACTTCATACATTCTCTGCTACAAATTTTCTAGACCTGCTTATGAATCTGATGTGTGCATGAATTGATGCTTCTCCAATTCAGTGTGTTGTCTATGGTGGGGTTAACATAATCATCCATCCACACAGTAATGTTTTACAGGTTATCAATTTCATCACCCTTTGTTGGTTCTATGTACCTCCTTCCTTCTTTTGGGTCTAAGGGTGCAATAACTTTCAGGTCTCCTACTTCAAATATCATCTCTCTCCTTTTTAAATTGATAATGGCTTGGTTATAGAAGGCCCATTCCAATCCCATTAATGCTTGGTATGGCTAATTTTCATCCACAATATCGATAACTTCAAAATCCACGACGCTGTACATTACATCTATATTCACAGGTATTCATGTTAGTGTTCCAATCAATACTATTTTGTATTGATTGACTATTCTCAACTAGATGGGTGACCATACTAATTTTGGTTTCCCCATCATCTACCATGTCTTCTTAGGTAGCATGTTCATATCAGAACCTAAATCTAACATTACATTGTCTATGTCATATTCTCCAATCTGTGTGATGAACCTGGAGTCTCCATTGGATCTTTTCTTGTGCAGTGGCTAGTTCACTACTTTATTTTCAGTAGGGACTTCCTTTCCTTGAGCGCAGTGATTGATCATAGAGCACAATGTATGTAATTCCTTTTCATATTTGACCAACTATAGGAAAATTTTCAAAAAATTTCCTAAGGTTCTTACATTCTCCATTGATCCTTTGGTCATGGCCTGATCATCATTGGGAAGCCTATCAAGCATATATAGTACAAAATATGTTGATGCTTCCCACTCTTGTCGCAATAGTTCCTCCCTCATCCTTTTATAGGTTTATTTTTCATCTCATGGGTCGAATGTGGGTATAAGTACTGCTGACTTCTTTACCCATTTCTTAGCTTGTTTCCCTCCATTGGTTGCATATGTCCCTAGTTTGGTTCCTCCATGTGTAAAAACTTCAAGTTTGGGTCCTTCATCCCTTATCTTGGCTGATATATTTTGAATGTTCGGGTTTTGGTTTTGATTCCCTCTGGCCTGTCATTTTTCCAACAGTTGTGGACAATTTTCTGTCATATTTTCTAACGCCTGACAATAAGTGCATGTTGTGAAAATATTTTGGTAATCTTGCACTAGGTGTCCTTATTGGTTACAATTATAATGTTTTATGGTGCCTCATCCTCCTCTGCCAAAGTTTTTTCTACCTCGACCCCTACCGAATCCTCCTTGGTTTCCTTGATTAAATCCTCTTGGAGTATTATACTACCCTCCCCCTTTTGTTGCAACATGCTCTTCCTGAATTCTATACATGTATGATGTGTGCTCCCTTATCAGATCAAATGCTCGATATTCCATGTCCTCATGTCCCACTAATTTGAAAAAACTATAGAATAAGCTTCTTGGGGTACTCTGATATTTCTATAATAGTTGGAACTTATGGGGGTTATGTCCCCATTTATTGTTTATCTCGTAGTATCCTCCTCCTAGTAGTGGGTTTGGTGCTCTGGCTGCTAAAGACTGTGCAAAGGATGGACATTCATATTTTTGGTTACCTTCCGTCCTGCATTTTTTGCACCAAAACTATTCTCATTTATCTTTCCTCTTTTTTCTTTTTTCCAATTGAATCGTTAGTGTAGTTAATTGGTTTTGTATCTGTGCCATTCAACTGTTATCTTTGACTGAAGAGGCTTCTAGTTTCATAGCAATTTCCAGTGCCTTAGATTGTGACGTAACCTTTTTCTATATTAAAGGACTGTGAATGTGAGGTAACAATCCTGCATTGAACCACTCTCTATGTTGATGATTGGGTATTTGAAATTTCAACCTCCCCATCACACCTTTGAACCTCTGATCAAACTCCCATATGAACTTAATCTGTATTTGTTTGATCTCCTAGAGTTCAGTAATGTACTTTGACTTAGACTTTGGTTTCTTAAATTCCTTTAATAATGCTTGTGTAATCTCTACTAAAGTCCTTGTCTAGCCTCGTATTGTGGTACTTTGGAGCTTCATGTATGAAACTAGCACGCATCCTCTAAAGTTTGTTTCCAACTACCCAATGTTTGCACCATCATCATGGACATTCTTTGCAGTCCAAATGGTTTCACATATGAACAAGTGTTGTTATGGGTCCTCATATCCAATTCCTTTGAACTACAGTAATCTGAGTGTATTATCTACTCTTGCCATATTGTTGTGTGTAGTACCCCTTCCTAGTGATATTGGTGGATTTTGATTAATTGTATGACTACTATTTCTCTGGTTGCTACTACTCTGACTTCCTCTACTAATTACAAGTTCTCTAGAAAGGTCTTCAAATGTTGTCTTAGATTCAGGTGATGCACACGAGGTTGTTGTTTCAACCCAGGACTCCGCTCGAGACATAATTACTAGTTCGTCTATCACTGGACTAAATTGAATATCTTGTTCTTCTCCCACTGTCTGTTGTACTTCTATGATACAAATATTTGTGTGATGTTCCAGGTACTCACTATGCTACCCTCTCTATTCTTTCATAGTTATCGACTTCTTGTACCTTCTCCCACAACGCAAAACTCCAAATTCATCTTCTCCTTCTGATATCCCTTCCTCTTTCTCCTGCATTCTCAGTCTTCCCTTCCTTTTTCCATTTTTCCTACCTTCAAGTCATCTACTGGCCAACAAACCTATTCCCTTTGTTATGTGAAAAATTCTTTAGTTGTTTGACTCCATCGTCATGAATTCCTTGTCACATAGAAACATCTTTATCCCAATAGCTAACTATTTTAAGAATATTCCTTGTAGAACTTTAAAGAAGTCTCTTTATGCAACATTATAAGCCTAGGTACAATCTATGGAAAATTTTGTTACATATCCTCCCAATATATTGTCCAACCAAAAGTCTACTGCACAGGATGTCCTATTGTCTACTGAGTCCACTTGTCTCACTAATTCAAGAGTCCAGTTCTTTGGTGCAACTGGTCTATGTCTTTTCTCCAATAACCCACATTTATGTCAACGTCAGTAGATTAATTTCTACATGGTATTTCCAATAAAATATTTCCTTTAGGATTTATATATTTATATTGAAATTATGAAAGTGTCTTCCTACTTCATAACTTTTATACCTAGAGACACTTTTTACTTTCATGCTCAACATGAAGTTGACATGTAATATTTTTTTTAAAATATTTCAATATCCATTTTAAGTTATATATATATATATATATATATATATATATGATGACAATGATGATGATGATGATGATTAACATCCACTAAGACTGAATTGGTCTATCAGACCTTAAGAGGGTAAGTGATTACTTGTGATTCTTTAGAATTTTGTTTCTATGCTCGAAAAATATTAAGAGAAGCTTTCCAAGATCACCATACTTTTGTTGAGTTAATAGGTAAGGTTGGTAGTGTGACAAATATTTTGAAAATGAGATCTAATATGGGTATAGGTTGGACAATCTAAGAGAAAGTGATTTTCATCTTAGTGTCACAAAGGTGACACACTCTTTCATCCCATGGTGTTTTAGGAATTGACCAATGCCCAGTTTCACTATGGAGCTCATGAGAATTTGTTCTTGTCTTAGCAATTTTTTTTTTTTTTCTTTACACTTGGCAAAATAGATAGATAATTTTGATCTTCTAGATTAGGGTTGATTACATCCTTATAATGCCTTAATTTTCTTTTTTCCTCTAACTCTTTCTCACACCACATTTTCTCCTTAAATTTTGTTTTGACGTTTTTTTTAATAATTTCTTTATTTTGCAAAATGGTGTCTTCCATGATTCCCCAATAGTTTAGCCAAGACCGAGCATTTTTATGCCATCCTCGCTTGAGTCAATGGTGGTTATGACTTGGTTTTGAAGCAATTTTAGGAATCCTCTCATCTTCCATGTCGTTTAACTTGTTCTTATACATTAAGTATCTAGTCATATCCATGCTCTCAATTAGGGAGAGGTTTATTTATAAGAGGAGGATGGGATAGGGCATATTTCCTTTAATTTTGAGAATATAAGTTATAAAATTCTTTTGTATTTGCTATATATTTCTCTAGGATTCACGAGAGATACTACAGCCCCAGACTTCACATCCATAAATAATAACAGGTGTAACAAGAGTATCAAAGAGGAGTTTCTTCTTATCCCAAATCCAAAGATTAGCTCATTTATAATTGTTTTCAAGCCCATAATAAGCTTTCCATCCCTCAATAATCCTTTTCTCAATGCTATAATTACAATTGAGCTTGTGGTGAATATCAATTCGAAGATATTTGTATGAAGTCAATTCATCCAACTTGTTGTTTTCATATACAAAGGTATCATAAGGTAACTTATTGGATTTAACAATCATGACCTTAGTCTTATCAGTATAAACAATCATACCCATATCGGAGAAAAAATCCTTGAGGATTCTTAGTTGGTTTTCAAGATCATGGGGACTTCTTGCCATAAGAACGATATCATCGGCATAAAGAAGAATATTGATGACTATACCAGTGAGAGTAGGGATGACACAACCTTGTTTTTCCAAGCAATCTTAAAACTTGTCAATGTATATGCCAAAAAGGGTAGGGGACAAGGGACAAACTTGTTTGAATCTGATATTGCAGTTAATCTCTTTTGACCATCCCTTAGTGTTTTTAAACTTAACAATAACATTCTCATTCATCCTTATTGCAGTATCCCTTAACTCGAGAGGCACTTTTATCTCTTCCAACCTATTCCAAAGGTTTTTCCTAGGACCCATGTCAAAATATTTTCTAAAGTCAATAAAACAACAAAAAATATTGGTTTTAGTATTGCAGAACTCCTCTGCAATGATCCTAAAGGTAACAAGATGGTCCAAAGTTGAATGATATCTCCTAAACCTGGCCTGGCCTTTAGCTCTTTTACTGTGAATTTCTAGACGAAGGATAATATTTTTTTCCAAAATAATTCCATAAAGCTTCGCTAAAATCGGGCTAATCATAATGGTCCTATAATTAGAGGGACTGTTTCTATTCCCATTTTTAAAAATAGGAAAAATGAGGCTTTGCATCTAGGGTTTAGGGAAGCCCTGCTTGACTGCTAAATTGAAGAGCTTGTGTATGTGAGGGATAAGGATTGGCCCTCCAATTTTAAAAATTTCACCTTGGTAGCCTTCAATGTCCTTAGCTTTCCCATTTTCAGGTCGCTTAACCCTGAACTCTATGTCATCTAAAGGAAAAACTTCTTCATTTGTAGGGACAATAAGAATGGTGTCCATGGAATTGGGGATCTCGTAAAGAATTTTAAGGTAGGAATTCTAGTCCCTTAACGAAATCCTATTATTTTATTTAGTATTGTGTTTTATAATTTGGCTCCAGAACTTATTAGGATCTAGCTTATATAGTTTTGAAAGTTTCTCTTTCCTTTTATTGATATAGTACCTTTTTTCCTTTTAATTAGGGCTTTGTACGTATTGATATTATCGAGTTTTAAGGACTCATTAGAAGCATCCCTAATGGATTTCCTAGTAATTTTACATTCTTTATCATACCAAGGGTTGGTCGTTCTATTATTCTTTTTATAGGACAGCTTGAAAGAGAACTTGTTAATAAAAGTGGAAAGGGTAGTTGTAAAATTATGATAGAGTTCTTCAATGTTGTCCTTATAAGTTAGGATATTTAATTTACTATTTAAATCCTTTAATAAAATGTCAACTTTACTTTTGTCAAAGAAAAAATTCCTTTGATTATCAGAATTCTCTTCAATGGCACTCCTATGCATGGAAAAGTTTAGAGTTAGTGTTAAAGGTTTATGATTAGAGTCAGGCTCATGGTCATTTAAAAGGTCAATAGTTGCTATTTGGTTGGAAACGAGGATATCATATATCACATAATCTACAACACTACTACCTATCCCTTGAATACAAGTCATCTGGTTGGAGTTTGGTCACTTCATTACTCCATTGCAAATTATTAGGTCTCGAGAGCTACAAATCTTGACCAACTCAGTACTAAACAAATTCTCAATTAGGTCTTCAAAGCTTCTTTTGTAGCTATTAGATAAAACAAGGTCCTCATCTAGCCATAAAGTATTATGGTTGGAGTCATTACTTAAAATAATAGTTTGTTTAGTTGCAGTCCTAGCATTAAAGTATCCTAGCATGAGGATATTACCTTCATTTTTTAAACTATAAATATCTTGTTCTAAATTATTATAGGGACAATTGTTATCTAGATTGTTTTTCTTATAAAAAGTAGAATTAATAGGTGCAAAATAACAAATTGCTATATACATCTTCTTAGCACTGGTGTCTGAAATTTCCATCCAAATGTATTGATTGAGATGGTCAATCTTATGAATTTGAATGTGAGGAGAAATGCTCTTTCTAATATAACAAGCTATGCCTCCTATCCCTTTACGGTGGGATTTTTTGTTCCATGTTGACCAAAAGACAAATCCTTCTATGTTAGGGACCTTAGACTCCTCATGCTCCCAAGTTTCAACTAGACAAATAATATCAATATCACTCATGATCCAACTTATCATAGGACCTTTGCGCCATGGAAATCCACGATAGTTCCAAAAAAGGATCCCGAGTGTCCCAAATTCATATTTTTTATTATCCTTCTGGTCTCTATCCCTAATAATAGCTTTTGGATTTCTAATTATTACCCATTTTCCTTCTTTCCTGGCTTCTTTTACCTTTTGAACTTCCTTTCGTAATTCAACTTGGTCTTCGGGAATGAGGTCTTCATTTATAAACTTTCCTGACCCTTTTAAGCTCTGAGATTTACTAAGCATGCTATATTTATGGTCATTACAACTTACTTTGATACGGATCAACCTATATTTGTGATCAATTATTTTTCCTAGCCTCTTTGCTTCTATGAGGTAAGTTGTATCAATTTGTGATTTATTATTTAATTCTTATTTTACTATTGCTAGTGTATCCTCCTCTTGTTGTTATTTTATACCAAAAATTATGAGGTTCAAGGCTCTTTTGTTACACTCATGGTCCAATTTGATTAGCTTATTCATTTCCTCTTTGATGGGTTTGATATCCAATTTGTTTTCCATATTATTGAGGGTCAAATTGTTGGTTAGTTTTTCTTCTATCTCTTTAATCCTATCTCTCAAGTTGTGATTTTCTTCAACTCCTCCTTCTTAGGTTGATAGTTTATGTTTTTCCATTTCTTGAATCCTATCCTTCATTGTCTGCAATTCACTCTTGAACCCTAATAATCTATCCTCTTTTTGAGTTTGAATGGTATCTTTAATTTTTTTTATCAACCATTGCCTCTAGCTCTATTTGGAGTTTTATGCCTCTTTCTTCACTCATTTTTTCTAATGTTTCTAACTCTATTTGGATTTTGGCATCTCTCTCTTCTCTCCTTTTTTCTATTGATTCCATATAATGTAATATGTCATGACATATTACATTGTAATATGTCATGACATATTACATTGTAATATGTCATGACATATTGCATTGTAATATGTCTCTAGGGTGATTTTTTGGGGACTCCCTCTGTTAGGATGAGTTTTTGGAATAGGTGGTGGAGTGCTCATATTGAAAATAAGAGGGAAAAAAATGTAACAATTATTATTTTGGATTGACTTTATTTCTCAAATCAACTTTTACTTATGAAACTTAAAATAATAAATAAGTAAAATATATTTAAATCTCTTTACATTAATAGATTATAAATATATTTTAAATTAAAATTGAATCAAAGTAAAAAGTGACTCACCTCATTTCACATGTCCAATTGCTCAACTGATTGAAGAAGCCATAAATAATTTCCGAAAACCACAGAGAAGTTTCAGAGAAACTGAGAGAAACTACATATATTATTCTTATTTTGTTGATATATTCTTTTTACATCCTAGTATGAGGGAGATGTGTAACTCTTTCATTGGTTAATGTGGATTTGACACGTGACATTAACAAAATATTAATAACAAAATTATATTTCAATGTTCGTTGAGTATGAAAGAGATGTGTAATTCATTGGTGTTGAACATGAAATTAATGCATGGGGTGTGTGTGTGTGTGTATTATCGTGGATATTCCACTGGAATAATTTGTCACAACAAATTTGATAAATAAAACTGAAATCTACACTATTGAGGTTAAATTATTTTAGATTTTAGAATACTAGTTACTGATTTTTGTCTTATGCATGAAATAGATAAAATGAGGAAATTAAAGAATAATAAAGTACAATCACACTCCATCCACAAGATAACACAAATATTTTCTCTAGGAAACCCTTACAAGAAAAAACCCAACTAGAAGGTGAGGCTACTTTTCTCTCTTTCCTATGGTATGAAAATAATACAAGTACAAAGGAGAAGACATTCTCTATGGAGTTAATTGAGACCTATGGCATGTTATGCTACTACAAAACATTAACCTCCTATGTTATGCTCTCTAATTTCCCACTCCAAGTTGTTTTTCTTTGCCATGGAACAAAATACAATAACATAGAATGGAACCCCTTCTCCTCCTAGTGGCTCGGTATTTAACATAGATCGATAGCCATCTAGGGGTAGGTTTTTGACTTTTTCAACCCTCAATTGTGATAGGGTTTTGAACCTTCTAGAATCTTCTTGAAATTCCTCATGTGGCTATCCCCATATACACAAATAATGGGGGATGACGTGGCATCCTCTCATACCATGGTCGTCAACACGATAAGTCAACTTGTGGGAGGAATAAATTTTTCATATGAACTCTGATTGACGCATAGTTTGCACTATTGGAAAGGTATCCGAGTGTAAAACACCATAAAGGGGGTTTGCAAAGGTTTCGAACACCAAAATACAAAAAAAAATCATTTAATTCCACAAAATGGTTCTGGAAGGTTCCAGACCTCAAATTTCCAAATTGAGACTTGCCACTAAAATGACCCTTGCAAGTTGATTCCTCCAATTTTTTCCATTCTAAAATAACTAAGATATATGAAAAATAATATAATGATCCAATTCAGATTATATATATATATATATATATATATATATATATATTATTTTTCAAGGAAAAAAGTGCTATGATGATCCAGATTTAGGAACGGAATGAACTGATTACAAATTGAATACCATACACAGAGAGATAGGAATAATAAAACAAACATTCAGTGAACAATATCTTCTATTAAATAATGAAATAAGTTAAACTGTAAAACTGCATAATTGAAACTTGCTCGAATGGTGGTAACTATCTCTAAGAAGAGATGTGGCTGCTATGCGCATACGTCTAAGAAAAATGGATTAAAATGAGGCTCCATAGGCCCTTTTCATATTACTCATGAATTCCAAAACCCTAGACACCAGAAAACCTAACCCTAGAAGGTGAAACGTCAAAAGTCATGTGGGCCCTATGGGTAAGTTGGTGTAATTTGGTACCTCAACTTTCTAGGGTCATAACTTTTGCATACGACCTCTGTTTTAGTCACGTGATAGCCCATTGGAAAGGTCTTTCAGATAACTACAAATTCCCCCATTAGATTCTAACTCAGTCTACAATCTGACTTTGGCGAGTCAAAAAAACAATGTTTAGGGCCTCAAAACAACCCTGAAAGTACAACAAGATGTGTTGATATGAAAACATACAAAATAGGCCAGTTGGATTAGGTGAGAGGCCACCCGTATCCACCTGGAGAATGTGTGAGGCTTCAGACAGCCCCAAAAGTGTAGAACTCACAATTATAAAGCAGTACAGAAAGACGTGTTGAACAAAAATGGACACGAGGAGCCAATTGGAATAGGTGGGTGGCCCCCAATATCCATCTGGATCATATGACTTCATATATAAAAATAAAAAATACAATTTCACATGCTAAAAAGAATTCAAAGTAAGCCCCTACGGACTATGGCATGTTTGGAATTCTAGCAGTCACTTACGGAAAAAAACTGTAAGAATGTCTTCCTAATAGTGTTCTCCGTAGCTTATATAACAAATTTCTGAAATAAAATATCATGAGGTTACAACCAAGGATCATGCATGAATTTAGATATATGCCCATCTTTGATTTATGTGATTTTCTTGGCATCACTGTCCAACCTTAGTCTTTCTTTGGATAAGCCATCTACCAACCTATTCCTATCCCTCTAGATATGTGAAAATAAAATAGGTGAGAAAATTGCTTCTAGAGATTGTACATCATAAAACAAAGATTGTAGTGTAAAAATCCTCAAGACTAATTCCTTCATCATCCACAATATCACAAGGAGTGAGTCACCAAATATTTGAATGTGTGCTATTTAGTTTTCTTGGGCTAGCATCAGAACAAGTTTAAGCACCATCAACTCAGAATAATGATTTAAATGTTGTGATTTCTAGATATATATATATATATATATAATTCCTCCATATCCACCCCTAAGGGAGTTCCCTTGTGTAGCACCATCAAAATATACCCATGGTATATCCTTGTTTATTTCCTCTTTTGTAAACATGTGGGATTTTTGTTTCCCTTGACCTTGTGGGAAAGCATATAATATATTTAGTGATTGAACAACGCATTTCACAAACAATTTTTCTTGGTAATACCAAAAATTATACGAGTAATGAATGCTAACTTTGGGGGAAGTCCCCAAAATAACTCAAACACTGATTACTAGTACCGTGAAAGACTCTTCCTAACAGAACTTACATATTCCATTAATTAGCTTTAATGATAGCATATCAGTCCAGAAGCTATGACGTCACAATGATTAATTGATGCAAGAAACCTAATCTTAATATGCACTTAGGACCAAGTGTGACATTATTATTATGAAGTAGTTCTATGAAAAAAAGAGGACAATAACTTTCCTTTCATTAGTTGGTTTTTGGTCTTCTTTAACCCTTTTGAAAAATAATTTGCAGAGTGATCTCAATGGTGTTCTTTAAGTGTGAAAATCTTGAAAATGCATGAGAAGGATTTAAAAAATGCATCAAAAGTTAAGAATAAAAACTAGCATTTTTAAGATGATTCAAGATGGCCACTCAAATTACTGCTTCCTCATTAAGAAATAATGATCTCCCTAGCATGAAGTGTCTGTACAAGATGGGGAACTTCTACTATATTTGATACTTGTGAACCACTATTCCTACTTTGACAACCTGAAAGAGTTGTATATTATTTTGGAAGGTGCACATCAACTTGGTGTGCATGATCCAAAACATTATAGCTTGGTCAATTTATTTAAGATTGAGCTCTATAGTTGTTGAAATGATGAATATCATGTTGAAATGTCACCATTCTTTATTAGTCTATAAATCTAGTATTTAATATTTTCATTCTCTAAAAGTGTGTGTCTTCATAGTCTAGCATTTAATATTTCCGTTCTCTAAAAGTAAGTGTCTTCATAGCCATTGGGATGGGTATTTTGATAGTCATATGTACCCCTCTAGGTGAATTGAATATCTCTCAATATTCTTCTACCAATTGTATATCTCTCATAACATTAGACACCCTATTCTCTAATGTAGTTAGCTTACAAATATTTATGTGTGTGGTATTGAAGTTTTTAACTTCACTTGAAAATGCTTAATTCTATAGGAAAATTGTTAATTGTACTTCACATTGTAAAGATTAAAAATTATTGTCATTGAAAAATAGTTCACCTGTGTTAATATGAGGGTTAATACTTAGAAGAATCATTTTATTCAAATTTACACCTTTATGTCCCTTTGGACATGTATTTTTCAACAATAAGAACTATATGGACCCAACAACAAGAATTTGAGAGTGAAGATTACTTTCTTTTAATACTTGATGGTGTGCCATCTTCTTTGGAGTGAAAACAAAAAGTTACTGAAATGTTGATTAACATAGATTTGGTAGGAATTTAAGAAATCAAATTTGGGGAAACCCTAGCCTTGTGCCCATGCGCACCTCAGCTTGATCGATCTAGAACACGCCGCAACTTTGTAACCAACCAGCCCCGCGCAAATCACTATTGGCTCTGGTCTGCGGTCATGAGCGCCGAGGAGGGGGGGAAACCCCCCTCATACAGTAACATAACCGCTAATGATAGATCGGGAATGAGAGCGAAGCGACCCGCATTCGAGCCGCCGCAGCAAATCCGGGAAGAGCTCCTTGCCAAAGAACAGGGTTTTCGAAAGGAAATGGAAACGAAAGCCAACACGTCCCATCCCAAAGCGCCCCGAGGATGGGAGCCTGGAAAATGCATCCCACAAATGGAAAAGGCGCCCAGGTACCTCATAAGCTCAACTTGGGTTGGAGAGCACACTCAGTTCATGCAAGAACATGGCCTCATTGGTAAGTTTCTGGGACTCTGGCCATCAGAAAGGGACTTGAACAAATGGATCAAACACTAGTGGAATCCCAGAGGCGACTATGAGGTTTAGCTCAGCTCGAAAGGCTTCTTCACAATCATACTATATAACCTAGAAGACAAAGATCGCATCTTTGAGAATGGCCCTTACTTTTACAACTTAGCAGGGCTATTCCTAAGGTTCTGGACAGAGCGCTTCAGCCCGGATAAGGAAGACTTCACAATGGCACCCATTTGGATCCACCTTTATTCCCTCCCATAGGAGTTCTGGCTGGAAGAGATTCTCATGGAAATAGGAAACACAATAGGTCAATATGTCAAAGCCTCAGAAGCCACAAAGCAACGAAAATACACCTCATATGCCTGAATATGTGTATACATGAACATAGATCAAGCCTTACCAAGGGCGGTAATACTGGAGTATCAAGATGAGGACTGGTCACAAACCCTCGATTATGAACACATCTCGTTTAGATGCAGAAGATGCCATGAGCACGGCCACCTATTCCAGGACTACTCGCTCAATCAGCAAGCTCCCAAAGCTGATCAAAATATGCAGAAAGATGGCTTCACAACGATCCAAATGAGGAATAAGAACCCCCCTTGAAAGCAAACAACCGGCCCCAAACCTAGGATCTCGACCAAGAATGCCTGTGATATACTGAGCCAGCTACCTGAGGATGAGGAAATCCAAGATCCGCACAATGGATCATAGAAAGGTAAATATTCGAGCTCCATACTCCCCCCCTTCGACCCAAACAAAGAGATCAATGCAGAGGAAAAAGGGGATGCAGATGGAGACACACCAATGCAACTGGACGCCCAAGATCTAGCAGGCATCGACCTAGAAAAACTGGAAGAAGCCCTTAACCAAAAAGACCTGCAAGGCCTCCCAGAAGAACATCTTAGAAAGGTGCATAAAGTCTTCCTCGATTCAACAGCGGGATCCACAGCCCGCCTTGGTATTGCCACGGAATCAAGCTCCACCTCTAAGAAAATCTCGTGCGAAAATAAGAGAAGAGGACAGAAACCAGTACATCAACTAATCAAAGAAGTTGGGAATCTCATGATCATATCAGGTCAAATTCAGAAGCTCTCAGAGGGATACCTCCACCCACACCCCTCCTCATAATGATGAAGATTATCACTTGGAACATTAGAGGACTCAACGACAGATCTAAGCAAAGAATCCTTAGGGATTGCGTCAAGGAGGAAAGCCCAGACATTCTAATGTTACAGGAAACAAAATGTGCAAGAATGGAAGCCGAAATCATCTTCCAATTCATTTGGAAGGGTTGTAACTACATTCACACGGACTCAGCGGGAGCCTCGGGGGGTCTAGCTATACTGTGGAACCCAAACCACACTATCCTTAGTGGGCCCTTCTCCACCACAAGAACCTTGTCAGCCCACTTTGAAGTAATAGGCTCGAATCAGGAGGGGACCATCACCAATGTCTACGGCCCTCAAGGACAATAGGAAAAAATCAAGTTCATGGAAAAGCTGACCCAAGTTAAAGCCTTGGTCAACACGCCTAACTGGATCCTGGGAGGGGACTTCAACATGATCATGTCACTAGAGGAGAAAGTCGGTGGGAGAAAAAGACTTGAGCAAGACAACGGTAAGTTCAAAACCCTCCCTGAACAATTAAATTTAGTAGATATAGAAAATAGCAATGGCACTTTCACATGGTCTAACCGCAGATCAGGGAGTCAGCATGTAGCATGCCGACTTTACCACTTTCTCGTAATGGAAGAACTGATAGAAAGAGATCTCTGCATGGAAAGTCTGATCCTCCCCAAAGCGGGTTCTGATCACTGGCCAATCGCCCTTCAGATAGTGATAGAGACCACACCCAAATTTAAACCTTTTCGGTTTGAGAAATTCTGTCTCACACACCCAGATTTCCAGCAGTTGGCAAAAACTTGGTGGAACCAAGCTGAGGCAGACCACGGCACCAAGATGTAGAAATTTCAACAACGACTTAAAAACTTCAAGCAAATGCTCAAATATTGGAACATAAACACTTTCGGCGACATATTTCAGGGCATTAAGGATGCAGAGAACAGATTAGCTGAGATACAAAGAATCTTCATATCAGGGGCTTGAACTATTGAGCTCATGAAGGAAGAGGAGAAAATACAAATGCAACTGGAGCAGAGAAGATAGCAAGAAGAAATCCTCTGGATGCAAAAATCCAGGGTGCAGTGGCTCAAGGAAGGGGAAAAGAATACAAAATTCTTCCATAGAATAATGATACACAGGAGACACATCAATAGAATAACACATCTGGAAGATGAGTAGGGAAATATGATAAGAGAGCACGCCCACATCAAAGAAGATCTCAATACACACTATCAGAACCTCCTGACGGAAAGCAAGGAGGACAGAAATGAAGCCATCACTCGAGTTACCAATCACATCCCCTCACTCATCACCCCTGAACAGAATGCTGCTCTAATAAGGCCAATCACCTAGGAGGAGGTCGATCAAGCAGTAAAGGACATGCCCTCAGGAAAATCCCTAGGCCCCGATGGCTTCACTACAGATTTATTCCACCACTGTTGGGATATTATAAGAAAGGATGTCTGGGAGGTTGTCGAGGAATCGCAAATATCGGGTCAATTTCTTCAGGCCTTCAATGCCACCTTCCTCACTCTCATCCCAAAGGAAGAGAGAGTCACGAAACCCAAGCAGTTCAGACCCATAGCCCTTTGTAATGTAATCTACAATATCATAACCAAGGTAATTGCAAATCGACTTAAGGCAATACTTCCCTTTGTCATTTCCAAAGAACAAGCTGGCTATGTTGAAGGAAGGCAGATTATGGACAGTGTCATACTAGCACATGAGGTAATCATCTCTCTCAAATCAACAAAAACCCCAGGTATGCTAATCAAACTTGATCTCTCAAAAGCTTTTGACAAGGCCAGTTGGCAATACCTAAGAGCCATCCTAAACTCCTTTGGCTTTGATCAAGATTGGGTAAACTGGATTATGAATCTCACCTCCTCGGCTTTCTTCTTAATCCTAGTCAATGGAGTCCCCTCCCGTCCCTTCTCGGCCTCCAGAGGCATTCGACAAGGGGATCCACTATCACCCTTCCTTTTTGTTCTAATGGCAGAAGGCTTGGGTCGCTACATCAAATCAACAATTCTGGAAGGCAGCCTCAAAGGCCTACCCCTGCATAACATCAGGCCAGCCCCCTCACACAACCAATTTGTTGATGAAACCCTCCTCATGAACTCCCCCATTGCACGTGAAGCCCAGAAGCTCAACTCCATCCTATCTGACTTCACCGAAGCCTCGGGCATGAATTTGAACCTAGACAAATCCAAGCTTTTCTTTTTCAATACTCTTGTCGTTGTTCAATTACATATTTCCAAAATCCTGGGCATCCCCAGGAACTCCCTTACGTCCAATTACCTGGGCATTCCTCTCACAGGAGCATCTGCCAAGTCCATCTCCTGGGATATCCTCCTCCTTTCTATCTCAAACAGACTGGCCAACTGGACCTTCAGACCTTTAAACATTGCAGCTAGATTGGTCTTGTTAAAATCAGTCCTACAGACCCTACCAACCTATCTATTCACAGCCCTAGCAGCTCCCAAGAAAATCATCAGAGCTGTCAGAAACATCCAGAGGAATTTCCTCTGCAAGGTCTACAACCCAACAAGAAATGGGCACTGGTAAGCTGGGACAAGGTTTGCGCACCAAAAAACATGGGAGGCCTTGGACTTCATGACCCTGGAAAGCTCAATCAAATAATGGGTGCCAAGATATGGTGGAGATGGATGAAAACACTAGATGCATTATGGGCACAAATCTGGAGGAATAAATATGCTCCCATCATGCAGCCTGATCAACTGATCAGACATAACGTTAGAATACACGGTTTGAACATCTAGAACACAGCTTGGCAAAACAAAGATATAGTACAGAAACACACTTTTTGGGAAATACGTAATGGAGATAGTGCAGAGTTCTGGCAGGACTCGTGGCAACAACTCAAACCTCTAAATGAACTTGCAGAGCTCACACCCCTCCAACACACTCTCAATCAAGCCCCTTCACTAAAGGTAAAGGACCTCTGGAAACCACTGGAAGTGAGATAGACTTGGCGGCAATGGAAGACCTCCAGTCAAGATCTAGGAATCCACCCCGGCATAAACTTATCAGCTTGGCAATATGAAGCAGAACGCAGAAAAATCCCCATTAAGGGGGGGCCAGACATCCTTAGATGGGGGCACTCTGCTTCGGGCAATTTCTCGGTAAAAGAAGCCTACTATTTACAAGGCAATTACCACAATCAGGAAAGGGACACCATCTGGAGAAAAATTTGGAACGAGGCTCTCTAGCCAAAGGTCTCTACCTTCCTCTGGCTAATCATCCATAATAGAATTATGATGTGGGACAACCTCAGGAAAAGAGGATTCATTGGGCCCTCAATATGTGTCTTATGTCAATGCCAAGAAGAAACCAAGGAGCATATTTTCAATGGATGTCACTACAGTCAAGCAGTCTGGGATCAGGGGGCTCAAATCATACGCAGATCCAACCAAAATAGAGGCAGCACCAGAGACACTATCGAAAGCTGAGACTCAATCACTTTTAACAACCCCATTCTGAACTACATCTGGCAACTCCTCCCAGGATTTATTCTCTGGCAAATATGGAAGGAGAGAAACAAACGCATCTTCCACTCCAAGGACTCCACTCCGGAGCTAACCTGGGACAGAGTTGCCACACTCATCAAAGAAACAATCAGAAGCAAGAGTTGGCAAGCTGGGGATAAGGTATGTAAACGAGAAGAATTAAGCACTCTTCACAGTTGGCAACTCAATATAAATGACTCAGTGGTAGTTAGAGCTCCCAAGATTCGAACCCCCAGCTCAACCACCTAGACTCCGCCCCCAAATGGATCCATAAAAATCAATTTTGACGGAGCTTCAAAAGGTAATCCCGGACCCGCAGGCTACGGAGCAGTGATCAGAAGCTCTACAAGGGAAGTTCTAACTTTGATAGTAGGGTATCTAGGGGAAACCACAAATAATGTAGCGGAAATAACTGGCCTACTATAGGGCCTTCGAGTTGCTGCTACCCTACCCAGCCACAAAATAATTTTGGAAGGGGACTCACAAATCATCATCCAGCTAATCACCAAGATCTTACATGGGGGCAAACCACAAAAATTCTCTCCCAGTTGGTGACTAGCAGGACTGCTTGAGGACTTCAAAGGCATACTCAGGCACCACATCAACATTATCCCCTCCCATGTCAAGAGGGAGGCAAATGGCGTGGCTGACTACCTGGCAAATGAAGGAGTCCAAAGGGGAACGAAACAAATAATATGAGACCCTAGGACCTCTGAAGCCTCATACATATCCCAACAATGTCAACTCCTAGCCAGCAAAGAATTCCTACCCCCGGATGGGGTGTCGAGTGGAAAGGATGGGCACATGGAGGCGTGAAGGGAGAGGCCATTTATGGTGGCTCTCACCTCAAACCACAGCCATTTATGAAGGATTTCACCTCTGTCGGCCTCCAATTAGCGATGGGGCCTCTCACGCGTGAGCAAAGGCTGGCCAGCCAAAGCATTAAGCTCTCAGTGTTAATGGTGGCAGCCATGGTTTATGTCATTATCCGTTTAACCGGACCTCTCAGAATGCAATTGAAGCTTGTTGAGCAGAGCAAGAACCGTCGCACAGGAGGCATCCTGGCACTTGCCCTCACTCTCACCATGCCACGGGCAAGGGGAAGACCCCGTAGAGGAGCCGGCTGGTACGCGGCTGATGTAAGAAAGAAAAGGAACAAGCGTTTTGAAAGAGCTCTGCTCCTGGCCAAAAGAAAACGACGTGGTGACGCCATAACAACAAATTCGCCCCCTCGAACTTATGTCGAAGAAGACCTTCCCTTAGAGCTCCAACCGGACTTCTCTGAGATTCGACTGTTTATCGTCCCAGATAATTGGGACCCTCCGGCGAGCTTTGCACAAGTAGCACCAGCACCCAATTTGAAAGAGACTCGCGCCCCCAGCGACGCTCCGAACGTATAATTCGACACCTACCCAGTTGAGGAGGAGCTGTCGGAATGCACAGTCGACTCGCAGATGCAGAGGAAGATGCCGGGCCATCCGGAAATGGAGGCTGAAACAAAGTCTCCGCCATCGCCACCGTTCCTACATCCAGAGCACTTGAACTTGATCTTTGAGGTGCGGAGCTTGGTGGATGATCAAATTTTCAGAGCCGTTCGCGTTAGCCAATGCTTGGACATGCTCTATGTAGCCTACTCCAGGGCCACGCCTCGGCGCCAATGCCCCACCTGTGCTCAGCCCTATGTCATCCCCGTCAATGGTGGCAAAGCAAAGGAAGGATGTGAGGACTCCGGCGAATAGGTTCTGCAGTTTCCTATGGTCTCCAACTCCTTTTCTTTTACTGTTTATCAGAGCTGTAACTCTTTAGTTACTAGCTTAGTTAGCTTTAGAACAGACTTTACTAAACTACTAATGACGATGGACATGCACCCTAGTTTCCTTCGTGCAGGGTGGTGAAACATGATGCTTGATTTTGCATGCTACTGTGGGCAGGCCAGCTGTCTTGGTTTCCTGTATAGGCAGGACATCTAGCACCTGTATGTCAAGTGTATTTCTTTTTCTGAAGGTTTAATATAATAGGTTTCGCCCCCTTTTCTTACTTAACAAAAAAAAAACATAGATTTGGTAAAATATATGATGTATTTAGTTACATTAAGAAGAATTTGAAGGTTAAAACTACTTTTTTTAACATTTGATGGTGTGACATCTTCTTTGGAGTGAAAAAAATGTTATTAGAATGATGACTAACATACATTTCCTATAACTATATACATTTCCTATAACTATATGATTACTAATCATTTTATTCAAATCTACACCTTTATGTCCCTTTGTACATGTATTTTGCAATAATAAGAACTATATGAAACCAACAACAAGAATTTGAGAGTTAAGACTACTTTCTTTTAACACTTGATGATGTGCTATCTTCTTTGGAGTGAAACAAAAAGTTACGACTAACATACATTTGGTAGAATATATGATTTCTTTGGAGTGAAACAAAAAGTTACGACTAACATACATTTGGTAGAATATATGATGTATTTAGTTACATTAACAAGAATTAACAAGAATTTGAGAGTCAAGACTAATTTTTTTTAACATTTGATGGTGTGAAAACAAAAAGTTATTAGAATGATGACTAACATACCTTTTCTAGAATATATGATTTTTTAGACGATATGATGTTTAGTTACATTGAATTAACTTTATTAATAGTTGATTAAGTAGAAATAAATAAAACAATTTTTTTTTAGTTTCGTTGGTTTATGTTTTTTTTCTTCTAATATATACATTTATTACCATGTTAATACAT
This sequence comes from Picea engelmannii, assembly GCA_009831015.1. Classification (NCBI taxonomy): domain Eukaryota; kingdom Viridiplantae; phylum Streptophyta; class Pinopsida; order Pinales; family Pinaceae; genus Picea; species Picea engelmannii. The sequence continues at coordinate 201,031 of ML811970.1, forward strand.
TGTAACCAATTAATTATATACATTTATTATCATGTTAATGTACATGGCAACCAATTAATTATACAAATCTTAATAAACAATATATACTCAATAATAAAGCAATTAACATTATATAAGTTAGGATATTAGACTATATATTTTAATGTATACACCATTAATTTCTCATTTTGTTAATTTATAAATCTATACCCTTAATTATATAAGTTAGGATATTAGAATATTAACATTATATAAGTTAGGATATTAGATTATATATATTTTAATGTATGCAACATTAATTTCTCATTTTGTTAATTTATAACTATATACCCTTAATTACAATACTAAATAAGTATAGATAAATATATATTGTATTAGGTATTTCACATTTGTTATTTAGAAGTATATATTTTTAGTAAATATTGATATATCAATTGTTGTATATATGCAATTTTTTTTAATAAATATGTTTTATATAAACACTTTTATATAAAAACATCTATGAAAAATAATAAAAAATATATAATTTTTATACTTCTACTTGATAAAAAACTATATGTTAAAATTTAAATATTAACAATAAACAAAAATTATTTTTATTATTATTGAAAATAATAAAAATATGATACCCTATTATTCAAAGATTATCTTTCTAAAGTGTTTAGATGTTATAATTATACACATCCATTAAATAATTATAAAAATTTTCATTCGATATACATTAAACATGATAGTGAGGATTGTTTATATGAAAACAAACAAAATTTTTAAATATTAAATATTTTTTAAAAATGGTATATTTAAAATTGTATATCAAAATTTTTTAAATATTAAATATTTTTTAAAAATGATATATTTAAAATTGTATATCAAAATTTGATTAGAAAATATCAATATTATAAATATTTATTAAAAAATTATAAATATCCATTTTAATATAATTTATAATTTAATTTAAATATTTCATTTATAAAATTAAATATTTATAATGCTAATTAATTATAATAATGCTTTTAATATGATTATTTTCACATTGGACCTTTCTCAAATATATTCTCTTACACATACCCATTTCATGATACTTTAACCTACTAAATCACATTTTCGTTAGTTTTTCATTATTGTGTTATATATCTATTTAAACCATATTTTTTTATTAAATAAATTAAATAATTATTTAAAAAATATTAACACTTCTTTTATATATAGATAGATAATTTTGTTAGTTTTTTTTTTTCAACATCAATTATAAATCAATTGATCTAAAACTCAAATAAATTTGAACATTTTATTTTACTTTGATAAAACTTATCGCATAATCAAATAAAATTGGACATTTTACTTATTTTAATAAAATAACATCTATATAAGATAAGTCCTAATAGTGGCAGGTACTATATGAGTGCTTTGTTAGGGTTTTTTTTTTTTTCTCTTCCTAGGTTTTCTTATGTAGTTCTAAAGCATGGCCTTCAGATCGGGAGGGAAGATCCCCCACCGCCTTTGTCGCCACCTGATATTGCAACTTTTCAATCCCAGATTGCTTCTTACAACAAGTCTATAAAACTTCCTTTGTTTTGTAAAGAAATCAATGACATCCCAAAGGTCCCAGTGTGCCCATCGACCTCATGCAATTTCACATTGAGACTTGTTGAAAATTGGTTAATTAGACAATTTACTGGGTTGTGGTCGTCCCCTCGAGCTATGGCTCAATGGGATGATAAGAATTAGAAGACTCAGATTCAAGGGAAAATGTCTTCAACAATTTGGGGTAAGGGTTTTTTTGTGTTTTTGTTTGAAAATAAGGTAGATCAAGATCTTATTTTCAGAACTGGGCCTTATTTTATGGGTACCATGGGTATGTATTTGAATAAATGGACACCAGAATTTAGTCCTGAGAATGATATTCCCTCTGTAGTCCTAGTCTGGGTTCATCTTCCTTTTTCTCCATTTTTACTGTTGGAATGACAAAACCTTGAGAAGCATAGGAAATACATTGGAAAGATTCATTGATCGTGTTGAACCACGATAAGGTCTCTAGACATGTGCTTGGATATGTGTGGAGGTTGATCTAGAAAAGGGTTTGTTGGAGGATATTCAACTAACCCTAGAAAATTGTTCTTATATCTAAAAGGTAGAGTATGAACAACTTTCGTTTAAATGCAAATATTGCCACGAATATTGGCACTTTGCCAAGAATTTCCCCAAATCGAAGCCTAATCTTCCAATTGAAGTTGAACAAGAACAATGGAAATACCCCAAAAAAAGAAGGCACTTGGGAAGGAGGTTATTCAGCAAAAGGAGAACCGTTAGGGGAGAAAGCCCTCACCTCCTTCTCCACAAAAATCTCCTCATATTTCTCCTAGGTCTATCATTGGGGAAGCCCATGAGGCTGAAGTAATCGAAATAGGTACGCAACATTAGAGGTTGAAGAGGAAGAAACAATGGGTCACATAAAATTAGGGTAGAAAAAGGAAGATATTAACAAGCACAGTATGAAGGAACCTAAACAACAATCGAAAAAGAAAGTTGTTCCCTCTACTAATTAAGAAGGGAGAGCCCACTCCTCGTAAAATCATTTCTAGGTCGATATCTGATATTCCAGTCATCCTTGAGGAAGGAAGTTAGGAGGACTCTGGTGATGAATCTGAGATGGAAGTAACACAAATCACAACACCCAGAAATGTAGGTCGAAGATATAATCAAAACATAAGAGAAACCGAAGTTGATTGAGATAAGGAACTTGGAATACAAAACACTCTAGAAGGAACATTTAGGAAAGAGGTAAAGAGCGGGCATCCCCAAGGAAATGTCCATTCTACCAAGGTAGAAACTTTGACTAGTTCTCATACCTCTAAAGGGGGGGCATCTAAATACTTAGGTAAATAATGAAATTAGTCTCTTGGAAGTGCACAGGTTTGGGAGGAAAATAAAAGAAAGAAGCACTAGGAAAAATTATAAGAGTGGAGAAACCTCAAATTCTTTGATCTAGGAGATGAAAATGAGGGACTTTGAATCCCTTTAGGAAATTAATCAATTTTGGAGAAAAAGTAAAGGAATAACAATCAACAAAAGGGGGGCCTCAGGGGGTTTGTGCACCCTCTGGAACCCTAATTTATTTCAATTGGATAGTAGTTTTGAATCAACACATTGGATCATGGTCAGAATGGTCCATATACCTATAGGTATGATGATTCATTTGCTTGATATTTTTATTTACAACAACTATAAGGACAATGTTGGGATACATTGTTAGAAATTAAGGAGCTAGGATTTGGACAAAACTGTATAATAGTGGGGGATTTCAATACCAACCTGCATTAAAAGGAGAAAAAAGGAGGCTCCATTGTTTAGGACTCATTCAGGGATAAGATGGAGGATATAATATCCCTTCTGGACTTGATTGATCATTACAACCTAGTAAGGGTAAATACACTAGGAATAACAGAAGAGTCGGTTCAGGTCATATTGCTACAGCTAGACTTGATCGATTTTTTGTTCATAGCTCCTTTTTGGTTCATCCTAGGATGATTTCCTCTCTTATCCTCCAATGTGCATGTTTTGATCATCGAACCATCTCTTTGTGTATCTCAAAAGAGGAAAATTTTGGGCCTATACCCTTTCAGTTTAATCTTTTATGGATGGAGGATTTAGGATTTTTCCCTTTGGTCTCCAATACATGGAGCCATTGGATTGCAGGTTCCCTTATTCATATTTTGGAACAATAGCTCAAAAGAACTAAGGTTTCTCTAAAACTCTAGGAAAAAGAGTCAATTCATTCTCCAATTGTTGAAGTAGCAAACCATTAGAGAAAACTTGTTGATATATAGAAAAGGATGGAGAATAATGAAGGTTTCTCATATATGATGCAAAAGGAACAACTAACATATCAGAAATACATAAATTTGTTGAAGAAGGAATAAGAAATGTGGAGGTTAAAATCCAAAAGTTTGTGGCTTCAAGTCGGGGACAAAAACACCAACTTTTTCCATGAGCAGGCTAGAGAAAGACAATGATGCAATAGGGTTGAGTAAATAATTACTCAAAGGGGAGAGGCCTTAAATAGAATAGATGATATTAAGTAGGCTGCAAAACTCATTTTTAAACTCTATACACAAAGACTGGAAACATGGCTATTGAGACGTGTGATCAGTTTATTTGTCATATTCCCTCAATGGTTTCAGAAGAGGAAAATTTGGCTTTGAATAAGCTGGTTAAAAAGGAGGAAATCTTGGAAGCCTTAAATTAGTTTAAATTGGACAAAGCCCCAGGGCCTGATGGACTTATTTCCCATTTATTCAAGAGATGTTGGTCCATCATCAAATTTGATTTGATTAGAATGATTCAGTATGTGCATAAATATGATAAGATGGGTGGAGCCACTAACTCAACCTTTCTGGACCTTATTCCAAAAGACAAGATTGCTTCTTCCTTTCATATATTTTTCCCTATCTCTTTGTGTAATTTATCTTACAATATCATGGAAAAAATTATTTCCAACATGATTATTTAGGTAAACAACATCAGAAGTAGGTAGCATCCTCTGTAGAATCTCAAATGTACAATTTTGTTGCTATGTTCAAGAAGTAATTTTCATTGGTATCTTTCCTTTCTACTAGCATGATTTTGACGAATGCATGGAATGTGAACAATGGGGCTTCTCAACATATGACATTAGCCCAAAAATTATTTTCTAGTTTGAAGAAACATGACACGGTAGTACTCGTTCAGCTTGGTGGTGATGATAAGTACCCAATAGTAGGAGTTTGTATTATTCCCTTCCATCTTGAGTCAAGTAATATTTATATTTTGACAATGTCTCATTTGTATAGATTTTGAGGGACAATTTTCTTTCAATTTTGATTATGGAGGATAAAGGATTTACAGTGGAGTTCAAGAACTAGAAAACCAAAAAAATATTCAAACAACGTGATTAAAAGAGAATAAGAATATGAAGGACAGAGGAACAAGGAAACACAATGTTTCCAACAAAAGGAAAGGGAGAGGATGATAACGAGTTGAATCATGACTATTGTGAGGTTCTTTTGGTGTAACTTAAATCTAAGCTAAGATTGCATCTAGAATATGAAAAAGGATTGAAGCAACAACTGTCAATGTTGTGTGTTCAACCACAGTCGGAGTTTACATTGGAGGAATATTAAGTTAGCTTAGAGCAATGAGATTCAACACTTTGAAGGATTTGTCCACTCATCCTCATTTATGGCTAGTCATTTTGGAATGTGATTGAACCCCATGGAACAAAGATATGCTAGAACGTAAGTGTTAATCCTTTCTAATACCTTTTGAAATTGAGTGGAAAAGATTATGGATTTGTGCTTTCATTGCATCATATAAACAATTTCCTTCTAAAGGGAGGGAGGCCATCATCCTTTATGCACATGAAATTTACATATTTTATTATCATCAAAAGTTGACTTAATTGTTAAACCTACCCTTATATATTGTTTTTTGTGAAGTACTTAGACACTAGTTATAACCATTCAAAAAAATTATTTAGGTCCCTTTTCCTCTCATTACCTTAGCTTGTCAACTAGTCCACCACTATGTTTTGTAGTGTGTGATAAGATTACATTATTTCCCTTAAATACATATAATACCCATTCCATCATTCCTTTAATAATAATCAAATAAATAGTATTAACCTTTTTTCAAGGTATAAATAATTGAGTCATCTTCCACCTCTATGTTTTGAAAGAAACGTGTTTTAAAGCCCTAATAATATAGATGTATATCATATATAAAGGGTATATAGTTGTGAAAAATGTTATTGGTATGTACTCATTCCATTATTCTTTTAACTAGCACAACCACATAATTGTGGCTGATCAACGCGGAAAGGTTGATAAGATAAAAGAATCCTTAAAAGAATATATTAAATTTTATTATTGATTAACAAATAAATGGTTGAGCTTCATTTATGTTAATATTTTAATTTATGTTAATCACTTAGGTGGCAATCAGTTAGCTATCAAAGTAATTTTTAAATATGATTAGGTAAATGTAAAAAAGTAAACACATAAACGGATGTCTTTATAATAGCTAGGAAGTTAATGATTGAAATCGCAGCCATTTATTTTGTGTGACTACTAAGAATATTCCAGCCATATTTAATCATGTCCATAGAAAACTTATTAAGCACTAAACCCCTATTAAATCTGCCCATTATCAATAAGTATACACCTTTCGGGGTAATAATAATCAAATAAATAGTATTAACCTTTTTTCAAGGTATAAATAATTGAATCATCTTCCACCTTTATGTTTTGAAAGAAATGTGTCTAAAGCCCTAATAATCTAGATGTATATCATATATAAAGAGTATATAGTTGTGAAAAATGTTATTGATATGTACTAGTACAATTCTATTTATTAATGATGTTGTTGACATTTATAAATGCTTTTCATTCACTAGTTTAAGAAAAGCTTAATTTCAAATATTCAAGCATTGCACACAACCACTAATAAAAAAAAATAATTTAATATATATATTTTGTTCTAATTCTTCTTTGATACACTTAAATTAACAAATGGTGAGTAAAAAGGCTCTAAGTCATTACTAGGTATATGTTGATTTATACGATGTACCTTATTGTATTAGATATATGATTAAAAAGAAATTATTAAAACACATTAAGTACTTTTTAGTAGAACAATATTTTGTGAAGCTTATAATATAGCTCACATTTTTTTTAAATTTTTTTATAAAATGAGCTTTGATGTCAAAAATAAATCAATAATATATTGAAATGATTTTAAGTACATATACTTATTTTTCAAATAATTTAATCCACCACATATATTTATATATAGAATTAGTTACCTTAATAATGATAATCACCAAGAAAGCTATAGATAATACAAAACCACATGACTAAGGTATAAATAAATAAAATGTAAAAATCTGAAAGTAAAAGAAAAAATGAAAAATTCATATTTCATGTTTATTCATATGAATGAAAAATTTCAAATCCTTTTAAGAACGACATGAAAAACATACAAATATGTACAGTAATACGTTGAAAAACATAAAAGTATGTACAGTAAACCTAAGGAATTTGTGGTGTCGGAACGTTTTTGTTTCACAAGGGAATCAAATTCCTTGGAAGAGTCTCATCAAATTCCTCCGCAGAAGACTAAACATGGGGAGGTGGCGGTGTTGGTGAGTGTGGGTTAGGTTGAAGTCCGAGACGAGTAGCACCCACCAGAGTTGCTCCCATAAGTACCGTGAAAGCAGCAACCAACAGAAGAGACGCATTGGATTGGTTTTTCCTCCATAGTATTACATCCGCAGCTACACATCCGATCTAGGGTTTTAGAATCATCTCAAGATGGAAATGAGCAATGAAATAAAAACTAAATGATCTGAATATCATCTCAAGATGATCTGAATATCATCTCAAGATGGAAATGAGCAATGGATTAAAAACTAAATGATATGAATATCATCTCAAGATGGAAATGAGCAATGGAATAAAAACTAAATGATATGAATATCATCTCAAGATAGAAATGAGCAATGGAATAAAAACTAAATGATCTGAATATCATCTCAAGATGGAAATGAGCAATGGAATAAAAAGTAAATGATCTGAATATCATCTCAAGATGGAAATGAGCAATGGAATAAAAAGTTAAGATGGAAATGAGCAATGGAATAAAAAGTAAATGATCTGAATATCATCTCAAGATGGAAATGAGCAATGGAATAAAAGTAAATGATCTGAGTATCATCTGAAGATGGAAATGAGCAATGGAATAAAAAGTAAATGATCTGAGTATCATCTGAAGATGGAAATGAGCAATGGAATAAAAACTAAATGATCTGAGTATCATCTGAAGATGGAAATGAGCAATGGAATAAAAAGGAAATGATCTGAGTATCATCTGAAGATGGAAATGAGCAATGGAATAAAAACTAAATGATCTGAATATCATCTCAAGATGGAAATGAGCAATGAAATAAAAACTAAATGAGCAATGAAATAAAAACGGAAGATTAAGACTTCGTTATACATTAATTCGTATCACAATTACCTCCTCCGAAAAGCAGACTTTTTAATAAAGATGAAATAGAATACTGCTCCGGCTTGTTTGATTTCTCGTCATCCGAATCAGAAGAAGACGAGTCCTGCCTAGGAAGTTTTTCTGGGACCTTCTCCATCAGACTGTCTAGAAAAGACGCTGCCTCCTCTGGATGCCCCTCCATTTCGACTAATAAACCTGAGAGAAAAAAGGGAAAAACCGTAGAAATACGTTCAAAGCTTAAGATTTACAAGTAAAAGAGAATGAAAAACTTGCAAGAAAATAGAGAATCGATCCAGTACTGTTTGATCGCAGGAAAAAACGAAATATTGCTGAAGAAGGCCGATTCAAGAAGATCTCAAATCCAGAGCTGCGATCGGGCTACAAAAGCCTTAATGGTCAAATAATGTGCACCGACAAATTCACCTTCACTGGTATTTGAAGCTCAACTGCCTCATAATCGGTTTCCATTTTGATTCAATCCCCAGATTCATTGTTAGCCGTTCGTTCGGTATCCATTTTGATTAAATCCTCAGATTCATTGTTAGCCGTTCGTTCGGTATCCATTTTGATTCAATCCCCAGATTCATTGTTAGCCGTTCGTTTTCTTATGTCCTCTAAGTAATTTATGATAGTTCAACTAATAGTTTTGCAAAGGCCGCAGGTAAAGCTGCCATGCAGCCTTCTTATAATTGCAGTTGGACGTTTAGTTAAAGATAAGGTTGAATTTACCAAAAGTAAAATTTGATTAAAATATTTTATGATTTAGGAAATAAAGGGAAAAGGTTGATGTGATGAGAAGTCAAAATTGTTATAATTTATTATTAAAATATAATTTTATGATATAAGAAAGAAAATTAAAGCAAAAAATTCAAAACCCTTTTTGTCAAAGTAAAAAGACAGTATATTTTTATTTGATTTGAAGTAGGGATTTGGATGGAAATATATGTCCAAGAAAAGAAGGAAACATTTCTTGTTATGAATAGATTGGTTCAAGCAACACTACTTTTATCTTTAATGATATAAATTTTCATAGCTAAATTAATATAGGTGGAGTAAAAGGAAAAGAGGGATTTTTAAATGTTATTTGATACTAAATAAATTGTAATGTTTTAAGCTAAGTACAATTTCTTAATTTTATCTAACGTGTTTTGTCATCTTCATGTGGTGTTGGGCACATGTTTCATTCATTTCTAATTAAAATCATTGTAAGTTATTATGATGAATGGCTAGTTTATAATTGATAGACTAGTTAGATTTCAATTAATGATTAATTATATTTTTAATCATTAGTCTAGTCGAATGTCTAGACTTGCTTAGTAATGTTTTTGAATGTTGATTTAGATGGTACTATGTTGTCACTTGTAATTTAGGACTACGCAAATGAATATGTTTTAAGGCTAATATGGATTGTACCTTTATGATATTCTGCAATTTCGACATATTAAGTTGGGCTCGTAATAGATAATTAAAAAGACAGTAACTATTGACTAGCTTGACTCGACGATTGATCGGGATTTGGCAAAGTTCCCCCCTTTTTTTTAGCTTGCGCTTCCCGTTGAGGGTGTTGATGTTCGTTTAATTAATGTTTGTACTTGGTTAGTAAACTTGTAATGTGCTCGGTTGACAACTGTAAGAGATTCTAGTTACTCGTGTAATTGTTGGGGTGTGTGGGGTTGTTAGGATGATTTCCTAAGCTTAGTTGGCTTGGTCTACTTGTGTCGGGGAAGTGTAGACACCTCCTGGTTCCTCAGAACAGTGGCCAGCCCTGAGACCTTAAATGGTCAAAATCGATGAGAACCTGGGCTTGAGCGTTGCTTATGTGTCCTAGAGGTCCTAACCATTGGAGGGTAGGACGGGTGGGCAGTTATTCTTTTTCTTGTTAGGTCGTCTTGTGGTTGTTGCATGAGTTGCTTGCGTGGTGTTCGTCATGGTGTTGCGAAGCAGAGTATAATGTCTTTATTACCCTTGTACACACTCACACACACAAAAAAAAATATTGCACCTGTTATGAGAGGTTGATGTCGTGACGAACGAGAGGTTGTTACATATGGTATCAGAGCGAGGTTCAACTTGCGACTTGGGATCGCTACGGATTTCGTTGATATGATTTGATTATAATGTTGCTAATCGAGTTGACTTGTGTGTGTGCAGGTAATCATGGTTAGAGGACGCCGTGGAGGCAGATGACGGGGTGCTAGGAGAGGGGGCGTGACGCCTCCGGTAGCATCCACGCCCGAGGGGTCTAACCCCCAGGGGGACGAGCAGGTTCTCGGACAGGAGCAGATAGCAGTTGGTCATGTAGTCGGAATGATGAGATGTTTTCAGCGCATGTTCGAGGCACTGATCAGTTGTTTGGACAGAGATGAGGCTAGGGCATCGGCACCCGCTGAGGTTTCACCGCGCTCTCCGATCGATACTGGTAGCATTCACCGTGAACTCGAGAAGGTCAAATTTCCCGAGTTCGTTGGTGCCCCGGATGGCACAGCCACCGAGGAAGGGTTGGAGAACATGGCGATGTGCTTCGCACTTCACGATTATACCTCCAAGATGAAGGTCTGCATGGAAGTCTTTCAACTGAAGGGGAGCGTTCTTCTATGGTGGAAGGCGCTCCTACCACAGCTGAACATGGTCGTCGAAGACGTGTCATCAGAACTGTTCGAGGAATGGTTCCGAGAGAGGTACCTTTCAGAGGAATTCATTGAGCATCAACTCAATGAGTTCAATGCCTTACGATAGGGAGGTCGTACGGTGCCTGAGTACGAGGCCCATTTTATGGAGCTGCTCCGGTATACGTTGCACCTTAACACTGAGAAACTTAAGGCCAACAGGTTCGTGCTCGACCTTAATGGCAAACTGCGTCCGAAGGTTAGAATTTTGATGCCTCAAACCTTGCATGATGTCATCCAGAAGGCCCTCATAGCAAAGGAGGATGATATCAGCGGGGGTCAGACCAGGAGTCCAGCGAGACCAGCAGGGCAGGTTTCATCTGGAGCACAGCAGCATCAAACACCAGCCAGAAATACGCTGGGATATAGTGGCTTCCAGAGGGGATCCACTTTCACTACACCTCGGGGACTGACGCCTTAGCAGCGGACACCTTATTGGGAACCACAACATTAGTAGCAACAACAATTTAGGCATGTTTAGCAGAATAGACCAGGGTTCTAGGCCGGTGGGCCGTCATCTTCTACTTCGGGTACCAGGGCTACTGGGCTGAAGAAGGGGTGTTGGACGTGTTGGGAGCCACACTACTAGCGCGACTACCCTATGGGGAGGAATAGAGCATCTAGATCATCCGGACCCACTACCGTGGGAGATATGGGCAAGGCCCATCAGATTCATGCAGCAGTGAATAACCGCCAGGCAGAGCACCAATCGACTGTGCTCGAGACGACAAGTACCGTCGCTGACTAGACCCTTAGTATTTTGATAGATCCCAGTGCTACCGAGAGTTTCATTTCTAGTGCAGTGCTAAAAAACATTAAGGTAAAGGCAGTCGAACAGGACGAGCTTAGCTTCGTGGAGATGGCGTCAGGAGCGAAACAAAATGTTGAAGGGAAGGTTATGTGTTGTGTCCCTAACCTGGGAGAGTTTGTCACAAGGGCCAACCTGTACATCACGATCTTAGGATCTTATGACATCATGATTCGTATGGACTGGTTGGAATCGCATGAGGCGATACTCAACTATAAGACAAAATGGTTGATCTTGGTTGATGACGAGGGACAGAGACGTGTGATTGTAGGACAGAACCAGGGAGTTTCCCTGAGGTTCATCTCTTCCTTACAGCTACGAAAGAGTATGCTCAAGGGGTGCAAGCTTTATGCGATCGTTGCGTTAAACGAGAATGGAGTAGCAGAAGGTTTGGAACACCTTTTGGTGGTGAAAGAGTTTGTGGACGTATTTCCGAAGGAGTTACCTGGGATGCCACTGGAGAGGGAGTTGGAGTTTACCATTGACCTAAAATCGGGGACTGAAACGATAGCGAGAACACCTTTTCGGATGTCGACCCCGGAGTTAGAAGAGTTGAAAATGCAACTGAAGGAGTTGTTGGACCTAGGACTGATACGTCCTAGTGTGTCACCGTGGGGTGCACCTATTATTTTCATACGAAAGAAGGACAGATCATGGAGGCTTTGCATTGAATACCATCAACTGAATAAGGCTAGGATCAAGAATTAGTATCCATTGCCGAGAATTGATGATCTGTTCGATCAAATGAAGGGTGCAACGGTGTTCTCCAAGATCTATTTGTGATCCGGGTATGACCAGTTACGGATCAAGGAGGATGACGTCCCTAAGACTACATTTAAGACGAGGTTTGGACATTACGATTTTATTGTTTATCGTTTGGACTGACAAACGCCACAGGGGTATTTATGATTTTGATGAACAGGGTGTTCCACGAGTACTTGGACAAGTTCGTCCAAGTATTCATTGACGATATTTTGATTTACTCTCAGACGACGGAGGAGCATGACGAACACTTGCGCTTGGTACTACAGTTTCTGCGAGAGCACAATTTGTATGGGAAGATGTCCAAATGCTCTTTTTATCAAAGGAAGATTCACTACTTAGGGCATGTCATCTCCGGCAAAGGCATCACCGTGGATCCAGCCAGGGTCGAGGCAATTATGGAATGGCTTACGCCGACGAATGTACCAGAAGTGAGTAACTTCATGGGTTTAGCAGGATACTATCGATGGTTCATCGAGGGATTTTTGAAGATAGAAAGTCCGATCATGGAGTTACAGAAGAAGAACAAGAATTTTGTATGGACCGAGACATACGCGGAAGCATTTCAGAGGCTCAAGGAATTGTTGACAACAAAACCAATACTAAAGGTCCCTGACATGGACGCGGACTTCTTGGTATGCATTGATGCATCCAAGGAAGGCTTAGGTGGAGTCTTGATGCAAGACAGACGAGTGGTCGCTTACATTTCGAGGAAACTAAGAAGGCATGAGGAGAACTACGTGACACATGATTTGGAGTTATTGGCCATCGTATATGCACCATTAAGATGGCGCCTTTCGAGTTTCTTTACGGGCACCCGTGTCGGACACCCTTGAGTTGGGATCGGCTTGAGGATAGGGTCCTAGTGGGACCAGAAGAGCGATCCAAGAAATGGATGAGAAAATGTAGACAATAAAGCAAAGGATTAAAGAAGCGCAGGATCGCCAGAAAAGTTATGCCAATGTGCACCGTGTCGTCCGTAGTTACGAGGTCGGCGATCGAGTCTTCTTGCGGGTTAAATCGTACAAGAGTTCGATCAAGTTTGGGAAGGGAGCTAAAATCTCTCCTAGGTTCGTGGGACCTTTCGATATTGTGGAGAGAAAGGGGCATGTGGCCTATCGACTAGCCTTGTCTGATTCCTTGAGGCGTATGCACGATGTTTTTCATGTATCTGTTTTGAGACATTATATTAATGATCCTACACATGTTATTGACATGAGTTCCTTCCAGGTATCGGAAGAGGGAGTGCTCACGGCTGAGCTGGTCCGCATCTTGGAACATCACGTTCGACAGCTACAACGTCGAATGGTAGATCAGGTCAAGGTCGAGTGGGACAATTATAGTTCGCACACGGCGACTTGGGAGGACGCATATGATATGCGCCAACAGTTTCCATTTCTGTTTGATAGATAGATATATGATACTGTGATGCACCTTATTTCGGCATTTATACTTTGAAACTTGGGGACAAAGTTTAGACCAAGAGGGGGTGTATGTAACATCTCGCTCTAGCACATTGAGCAAACTTATTCTTTGAGGACACTTGCTCGCAAGTCATCCAAATTTTTAAGCTATTAAAACTTTTTGATTTTGATTATGATGCGTTATGGGTTGATGACATGTTGTTTTACTACCTTGACATAGACAGGTGCTATTGACTCGGTTTTACTGAGTGTGCAGGGTTTTGGACCTTGAGGATGCAGAGGTATTGATGGAACCCCTTGGACTCCGGATCAAGTCAGGGAGTGTGCCATTGGGGTTTGATTGTTTTACTGTGATGTTAGTGCATCTGATTAGATGATATGATGTGGATATGTTATGACATGATTTGTTGATGATGCAAGCTAATGATATCTTGCCGACCAGACTCACATATGGAGTAAAGGGGTCACGCACGACAACCAGAGATGTGAGGGCGACGTGTGGATAGTAGCCCTGCCATAGCCTACTAGCACTCCTGTCATGGCTCGAACTGTAGGATAACAATTACCTAGTTCGAGAGGACCCACGATGTCGTGAGGGCAGACTGCGACAGTCGCTCATGATGATTTTAAGGGGCGTGCAATAAGGAGGAGGCCTTATTCCTTAGAATCCCTTAGTCTCCCACAAGTTCACCTGGTGGAGTGTTGACTCTAGGGGTTATTGATGTCTACTAATCAATCAAGAGGCAAGTGACACCCTTGGAGCACGTAGTGCATCCTGAAGGGCACGTCGCGTAAAGCAACAGATGAGGCGAGTGGTACCCTTGGAGCACCCAGTGCATCCTGAAGGGAACGTCGCACTGATGATGATAGAGGGATGAACCTAGATGGACCTAAGACAAATAACATGTTAAGAAATTTTAAAACAATTTCCCTAATTAAATGTCACCCAGTACAAAATCTAAGTTCTAAGTCTAAAATTACACTAGGGGTAAAATTTTGTCTACCTTTGAAAAATAAAAATAAAAATAAATAAAATAAAATAGATAAAATAAAATAAAATAAAAAAATTTAAAATAAAAACCACTTAAATAATAATTATGATCTTCACAAAATTTTGTAACATGAAGGGAGTAAGAAATTAAACTATTCATAGGAAATAAAATCTGTGGATATAAAATGTAAAGAGGGAATTAATTATTTTATCTTTTGATAATTTAAGAAGATATTAAATTAATGATAAGAGGGAAAAGGGATTAAATTCCACACCTACCTTTTTGAGTTCTAAGTAAAAGGGGAAAGAGGGAAAATTAAAAAAATAGGAAACTAGGGAAAAGAGGTAACATAAAAAGGAAAAAGGGGAACTTAAGGGAAAAAGCGGGAAGTCAACTTAGTAAAGAATATACATTTAAGAGCCTTTTAATTTTAAAATGAATTAGCAATTTCGTAATAAGGAAAGCCTTTAAAACCTGTAAGGGAATTTAGGGACACCTAGAAGTGATTCTAGGAGTAACTCTAGGTGGGTGAGGGAAATAAAGATAATTACTTAATTAAAGAAATTAATCTATGGAGGAATGTAGGGGATGGGGGACACTTGTATGGAGAGGAAATTTTAGGAATTTATTTTAAAACTTTAATTAAATGAGATTTTAGGAAAGAAAGGAAGTTCGAAACTCTATAAAATAAAGGAAGGAGAAGGATGAAGGGCATCTTCTGTTTGCGTAACGTTACGCTGTAGAAATATCGAATTGACTGATTTACTTGTGGGAGTTGGGATACCCATCTCGGAGAGGAGTGGTAGCTCGGCCTTGCAAGGTGAGCTGGGAGCTAGATGAGATCTCTGGATAGTGTGCATGGCCCCTTTGCGGCTCGGGGGGATAAGGGGGAAGAAGAGTTACCCTAGCGTTGGCTGGGAGGTACCATTAAAGTCTCGACGGTCGACGAGCGGGAGTTGCACGGAGCACGCAGAGGACACTCGGAGTGGGCGAACAGACAACTATACGCTTCTTCATTTGAATGATAGAATGTTGTAGGATTTATGATTTGGATCTGCATGATTGTTGGGTAGTTAAACCGAGTTATTTTTAAAATTTGGTGATTGAAACTGTTCTTAGCCTAGCCTGATGATTGTTGACTCCCATGGTCTTCGTTCCCCACATGACTTGATAGCCCTATGGTGTTTAACTGTGACCCTTGCGATTGTTTTCCTTCGTCCCTAGCACGCCAGTCCTCACCTGAGTAGTCGGCCAGGATCTTGATCTGTGGTCATCGCCTTAGCATTAAAAGACCTATGGATCTCAATGCCCTGTTTTTCTATGCGAGGATGGTGAAGTGGAGGATGAAATCATCCATCTACCTCTGTTGTTGTCCTTGGATGATTGCTTGTCTTGCTCTTTGATGCATTTATTCGACCCGACAATTTAATGATTGAAGGTGAAAGTTTATCCTTTTATTGTCTGCTTAATATTGGGTTGTAGATTGATTACACTTTTATTTTTCTAAGATTGATTCGAATAGAACGTCTCCCCATTTTTGTGTTGAATGGTCTGCCTACTCTTTACTTCCAAAGATAATCGATTTTAGTCCCTTTATTTCCTGAAATGTTTTGTTCAGCGATTTTCTTTTATAGAAATGGCAACAACGTAAATCCTCTTCTTGCGCATTTTGGTACAACCATTTGCGTTCATTCTGCGTTTTTTTTGGTTGGCTCCTGCCCATCGTCGTTTATTTTCCCTTGCATGCATCTCCTTTCCTTCTGCAAGATTTTACTTTACCCCAAAGAAACAAAAAAAAAAGAAAAAAAAAGAAACAGTCGAGCACTCGATTTTAATTTCAACCCAACATCTTGATTCATTCTCCACTCAGCCTTTCGGTTTAATGTTTTCACATGCGTATAGTTGCTACTTCTAGAATTTGTCAAGGGCTGTGATTTACCTTAATGATACCTCTCAGTGATAAATCGTTTTAACAGTAGTAAACTATTGACTGCATTGACCTCTTGACGGTGGAGATTTTGTATGTCAGTTATAAGCCTTAAGAATGAATGTGTTTTCTTTTGATTTCCATGGATTTTCCATTTAGAAGTTGATTGTATTACCACTGGAATGACCACCTGTTGGGGACCATGAAATTGACATGAGAACGATGACTGTGGTTTCCATAATTACCATGATTTTTCTTTAAGGGATGACTGTGTTTTTTTCTCCTTTTATTTTTACCCACGATTTTACTACTCAAATTATGTCTGAGATCGATGCTTAATATTCACGAATTTCTATTCAACCGTGACTGAGACCACTGTTAAATGCTCGTGTTTGTGAGAAAGTTATCTCCATAGCACTCGCTTTCCATAATTTGCCTAAATAAAAATCTGTTGGAAAAGCCAGGATTTATCCAGTTTTGAGGTTGCGTCCATCTATGGGGTAGAGTCATCTATTACCTATGTGTTAACAAAGTCACATGGGGAGGTTGGCCAGGAAGAGTTCGCTTCTCTATACACAGTATTGAACGGGGGCATTGAAGCTCTGTTCGTTGGACGGGGGTTCACATTTCTACATGGGGGTTTCCATCGACCACAGACCATTTCTCGTATTTATGTAGAGGAGGGCTTGAGAGAAGGGAGACATTGCCCAATCGAGCTGACGACTTTTCTTCTATTGATGTGCATGGGAGACAAAACATGAATACCAGTTCATTGGCTTAAACCTTTCTCTGTATTTTTTTTTTATCATTTAAACCTTTCTGAGACCATTGTTAAATGCTCACGACTTGACCTTTCCAAAACCTATCTGAGACCATTGTTTAATGCCCACGATCATTTCCTTTAAAAGTTGACCTTGAATACTATAATTACCCGTGAATTTTTCCTTTAGAATGCTGCCAGAGCTTGTTGTATTTACCCTTGATTTTTGCCTTAGAATGTTGCCAGAGCTTGCTATATTTGCGTTTTCCCTTGAATGTTGGTTGTGTTTTGTTTTTCTTATTATAATGGCAGTTGGACGCTTGGTTAAAGATAAGGTTGAATTTACTAGAAGTAAAAATGATACTAATATTTTGATTAAAATATTTTATGATTTAGGAAATGAAGGGAAAAGGTTGATGTGATGAGAAGTCAAAATTGTTCTAATTTATTATTAAAAATATAATTTTATGATATAAGAAAGAAAATTAAAGAAAAAAAATCAAAACCCTTTTTGTCAAAGTAAAAAGACCGTATATCTTTATTTCATTTATTTGATTTGAAATTCGTTATATTGAAATGTGTTACCACAAATTGAAACATGTTACAATAAGTATAGTTTTGTCAAGGTACATTCAGGAAGTAGGGATTTGGATGGAAACATATGTCGAAGAAAAGAAGGAAGCATTTCTTGTTATGAATAGATTGGTTCAAGCAACACTACTTTTATCTTTAATGATATAAATTTTCATAGCTAAATTAATATAGGTGGAGTAAAGGGAAAAGAGGGATTTTTAAATGTTATTTGATACTAAATAAATTGTAATGTCTTAAGATAAGTACAATTTCTTAATTTTATCCAACCTGCCTTGTCATATTCATTTGGTGTTGGGTACATGCTTCACTCATTTCTAATTAAAATCATTGCAAGTTATTATGATGAATGGCTAGTTTATAATTGACAGACTAGTTAGATTTCAATTAGTGATTAATTATATTTTTAATTATTAGTCTAGTTGAATGTCTAGACTTGCTTAGTAATGTTCTTGAATGTTGATTTAGATGGTACTCTGTTGTCACATGTAACTTAGGACTATGCAAATGAATTTGTTTTAAGGAACAATGAACTGAGTGGCAGATTCATTGACTCGGAGACCACGCATCTTTTCTGTGTTGCCTCTTCAAACGAATTTACGTGAAAAGATTCTAACTTTATAGCATGACGATGACTATTACAAAGAGGTCGAGGGTTTTATCGGAAAAAACACAATGATGGTACCACGATTTGAGGGATTTTCATTTGATAGAAATGGTTTATTGAGGTTTAAATGTCGGATTTGTGTGCCACCAAACGATGAGTTGATGATGTTGATCCTAAGCGAGGCTCATAGAGTAGTATACATGGCTCACCTGGGAGCCACAAAGATGAGGGCAGACCTTCAACCCTTATTCTTCTAGAAGGGAATGAAGGCCGACATAGTCAACTATGTGGCCAGATGTCTAAAATGTCAGCAGGTAAAAGCTGAACATAGACACCCAACAGGATTGCTAGAACCACATGCTACTCCAGAATCGAAATGGGAAGTTATTTCGATGGATTTTATTGTTGGATTTCCACTGACGGCAAGGAGACATGACTTGATTTTCGTAGTAGTAGACACTCTATCGAAGAGTTATCACTTTATTCCTATGCGTATGACGTATCAGGAACCAGACATAGCTAGAGTTTTCATCAGTGAGATTGTGAGGCTGCATGGCATGCCTAAGAGGATTATATCTGATCGAGGATCGGTGTTTACTGGACGATTTTGGAAAGGTTTCCAAGAGGCCTTGGGAACCCAACTTAACTTTAGTACTGTGTATCACTCGAATATTGATGGGCAGACCAAACGAATGAACCAAACCTTGGAAGACATGTTGCGCATGTACGTGATGGACCAACAAAAGCGTTGGGAAGAATTTTTTCCACTAGTGTAGTTCGCTTACAACAACAGTTACCAGAGAACCATTAAGATGGTGCCTTTCGAGTTTCTTTACAGGAGATCGTGTCAGACGCCCTTGAGTTGGGATCGACTTGAGGATAGGGTCCTGGTGGGACCAGAAGTGATCCAAGAAATGGAAGAACAAATGCATACAATAAAGAAAAGCATTGAAGAAGCGCAAGATTGACAGAAGAGTTATGTCGATGCACACTGTGTCGACCGTAGTTACGAGGTCGGCGATCAAGTATTCTTGTGGGTTAAACTGCACAAGAGTTCGATCAAGTTTGGGAAGGGAGATAAACTCTTTGCTAGGTTCATGGGACCTTTCGAGATTGTGGAGAGAAAGGGGCCCATGGCCTATCGACTAGCCTTGCCTGATTCCTTGATGCGTATGCATGATGTTTTTCATGTATCTATTTTCAGACATCATATTAGTGATCCTGCACATGTTATTGACATGAGTTCCTTGTAGGTATCCGACGAGGGAGTGCTCACGGCTGAGCCAATCCACATCTTGGAATATCGCATTCGACAGATACGACGTCGAATGGTAGATCAGGTCAAGGTCTAGTGGGACGATTATAGTCTGCACACGACGACCTGGGAGGATGCATATGATATGCGCCAACAGTTTCCATTTATGTTTGATAGATAGACATATGATACTGTGATGCAATTTATTTCGGCATTTATACTGTGAAAATTGAGAACGAAGTTTATACCAAGAGGTGTTGTATGTAACATCCCACTCTGGCGCACTAAGAAAGCTTATTCTTTGAGGACACTTGCTCACAAGTCATCCAGATTTTTAAGCTATTAAATTTTTTTGATTTTGATTATGATGTGTTATGGGTTGATGACATGTTGTTTTACTACCTTGACATAGATAGGTGCTATTGACTCGGTTTTACTGAGTATGCAGGGTTTTGGACCTTGAGGATGAAGAGGCATCGATGGAACCCCTTGGACTCCGAATCGAGTTAGGAAGTGTGCCATTGGGGTTTGATTGTTTTACTATGATGTTAGTGCATCTGATTAGATGATATGATGTGGATATGTTATGACATGATTTGTTGATGATGCAGGCTGACGATAGCTTGCCGACCAGACTCACATATGGAGTAAAGGGGTCACGCACGACTACCAAAGATGTGAGGGAGAGGTGTGGACAGTAGCCCTGCCATAGCCTACTAGCACTCCCGTCGTGGCTCAAACTGTAGGTTAATTATTACCTAGCTCGAGAGGACCCACGATGTTGTGAGGGTAGACTGCGATAGTCGTTCACGATGATTCTAAGGGGCGTGCAATAAGGAGGAGGCCTTATTCCTTAGAAGCCCTTAGTCTCCCACAAGTTCACCTGGCGGAGTGTTGACTCCAGGGGTTATTGATGTCTACCAATCTGTCAAGAGGCGAGTGACACCCTTGGAGCACATAGTGTTTCTTGAAGGGCATGTCATGCAAAGGAATATATGAGGTGAGTGGCACTCTTGGAGCACCTAGTGTGTCCTGAAGGGCATGTCGCGTTGATGATGATAGAGGGATGAACCTAGATGGCCCTAAGACAAATAACATGTTAAGAAATGTTAAAAAAATTTCCCTAATTAAATGTCACCCAGTACAAAATCTAAGTTCTAAGTCTAAAATTACGCTAGGGGTAAAGTTTTGTCTACCTTTAAAAAAAGAAAAAAGTAAATAGATAAAATAAAATAAAATAATAAAATTTAAAATAAAAACCACTTAAATAATAATTATGATGTTCATAAAATTTTGTAACATGAAGGGAGTAAGAAATTAAACTATTCATAAGAAATAAAATCTGTGGATATAAAATGTAAAGAGGGAATTAATTATTTTATCTTTTGATAATTTAAGAAGATACTAAATTAATGATAAAAGGGAAAAGGGGTTAAATTCCACACCTTCCTTTTTGAGTTCTAAGTAAAAGGGGAAAGAGGGAAAATTAAAAATTTAGGAAACTAGGGAAAAGAGGTAACATAAAAAGGAAAAAGGGGAACTTAAGGGAAAAAGCGGGAAGTCAACGTAGTAAAGAATCTACATTTAAGAGCTTTCTAATTTTAAACTAAATTAGCAATTTCATAATAGGGAAAGCCTTTAAAACCTATAGGGGAATTTAGGGACACCTAGGAGTGATTCTAGGAGTAACTCTGGGTGTGTGAGGTAAATAAAGATAATTACTTAATTAAAGAAATTAATTTATGGAGGAATGTAGGGGATGGAGGACACATGTACGGAGAGGAAATTTTAGGAATTTATTTCAAAACTTTAATTAAATGAGATTTTAGGAAAGAAAGGAAGTTCGAAACTCTATAAAATAAAGGAAGGAGAAGGATGAAGGACATCTTATGTTTGCGTAACGTTATGCTAAAGTAATATCGACTTGACTGATTTACTTGTAGGAGTTGGGATACCCAGCTCAGAGAGGAGTGGTAGCTCGACCTTGTGAGGCGAGCTAGGAGCTAGACAAGATCTTTGGATAGTGTGCGTGTCCCCTTTGTGGCTCGGGGGGCTAAGGGGGAAGAAGAGTACCCCTAGCGTTGGATGGGAGGTACCGGTGAAGTCTCAATGGTCGGCGAGCGGGAGTTACACAGAGCGTGCAGACGACTGTTATCCACATTTTTGGTTATCGGGATGATGACATAATAATGACATGGTGATAGAAGATCTGACTCTTCATTAAGATCATTTTCATGAAGAAAGTTACACTTATCAGCTTCTCAAAATTACACTTTTGAAGATAGTACGCA
>ML811970.1:223235-240629 GCA_009831015.1 Picea engelmannii
GTATAGTCTAGAGTTTTGAATATATTAATGTCTTTGTTATGATTGGTTTGTGTTGTTGTGATTGGACGACGCAAGAGCATTGTAGCAGAGCGAGGATCAACAGAGATAAGGAGAGCTTTCATAAAGTAAGTACATCATCCTTTCTCTCTTATCCATTCAATACTTTAGAACTAGGGAAAGAGTAGTATTCTGTCTCCGTTTGTTCCAGATCCAAGTGGATCTGTGGAGATTGGTCTGTGTCCGCACTCACGAATTTATCCTTGAACAACGACACTCAGAGTGGGAGAACAGTCAATGGTATGCTTCTTTGTTTGAGTGATAGAATGTTGTAGGATTCATGATTTGGATCTGCATGATTTTTGGGTAGTTAAACCGAGTTATTTTTAAAATTCGGTGACTGAAACTGTTGTTAGCCTAGCCTGATGATTTTTGACTCCCATGGTCTTTGTTCCCCGCATGACTTGATATCCCTGTGGTGTTTGACTGTGACCCTTGTGATTGTTTTCCTTTGTCCCTAGCATGCCAGTCCTCACCTGAGCATTCGGCCAGGAGCTTGATCTATGGCCAGGATCTCAACGCCCTGCTTTTCTGTGCGAGGATGGTGAAGCGAAGGATGAACTCATCCATCTACCTCTGTTGTTGTCCTTGGATGATTGTTTGTCTTGCTCTTTGATTCGTTTATTCGACCCGAAAATTTAATGACTGAAGGTGAAAGTTTCTCCTTTTATTGTCTGCTTAATATTGGGCTGTAGATTGATTACGCTTTTATTTTTCTATGATTGATTTGAACAAAACATCTCCCTATTTTTGTGTTGAATGGTCTGCCTGCTCTTTACTTCCAAAGATAACCGATTTTAGTCCCTTTATTTCTTGAAATGTTCTGTTCAACGATTTTCTTTTATAGAAATGATAGCAACATAAATCCTCTTCTGGCGCATTTTGGTACAACGATTTGCATTCGTTCTGCACTTTTTTTTGGTCGGCTCCTGCCAGACGTCTTTTATTTTCCCTGGCATGCATCTCCTTTCCTTCTTCAAGATTTTACTTTACCCAAAGAAAAAAAAAAAAAAAAAAAACGAAAGAGTCCAGCACTCGATTTTAATTTCAACCCAACATCTTGATTGATTGTCCACTCAGCCTTTCGGTTTAATGTTTTCACATGCGTATAGTTGCTACTTCTAGAATTGGTCAAGGGCCATGATTTACCTTAAAGATACCTCTCGATGATTAATCATTTTAACAACAGTAAACTATTGACTGCGTTGACCTCTTGACGGTGGAGATTTTGAATGTCAGTTATAAGTCTTAAGAATGAATGTGTTTTCTTTTGATTTCCATGGTTTTTCCATTTAGAAGTTGATTGTATTACCACTGGAATGACCAACTGTTGGGAACCACTAAATTGACATGAGAACGATGACTGTGGTTTCCATAATTACCATGATTTTGCTTTAAGGGATGACTGTGTTTTTTTCTCCTTTTATTTTTACCCACAATTTTACTATTCAAATTATGTTTGAGATCGATGCTTAATGTTCACGAATTGCTATTCAACAACGACTGAGCCCATTTTTAAATTCTCGTGTTTTTGAGAAAGTTATCTCCATAGCACTTGCTGGCCATAATTTTCCTAAATAAAAATCTGTTGGAAAAGCCAGGATTTATCCAGTTTTGAGGTTGCGTCCATCTAGGGCGTAGAGTCATCTATTACCTATGTGTTAAGAAAGTCACATGGGGAGGTTGGATGGGAAGATTTTTCTTCTCTATCCACAATATTGAATGGGGGCATTGAAGCTCTATTCGCTGGACGGGGGTTCACATTTCTGCATGGGGGTTTGCATCGACCCGAGAACATTTCCTGTATTTATGTAGAGGAGGGCTTGAGAGAAGGGCAACATTGCCCAATCGAGCTAACGACTTTTTTTCTATTGATATGCGTGGGGGACATACCATGAAGACCAATTCATCGTCTTAAACCTTTCTCTGTATTTTTTTTTTATCATTTAAACCTGTCTGAGACCATTGTTAAATGCTGACGACTTGACCATTCCAAAAACCATCTAAGACCATTGTTTAATGCCCAGGATCATTGCCTTTAAAATTTGACCTTGAATGTTGTAATTACCCATGAGTTTTTCATTTAGAATGTTGCCAGAGCTTGTTGTATTTACCCTTGATTTTTGCCTTAGAATGCTACCAGATCTTGTTGTATTTACCCTTGATTTTTGCCTTAGAATGTTGACTGAGTTCACTTGCCGGAATGACCACGCTTCGCCTTCAAGATGTGGTTGCATTTTCCCTTAAATGTTGGTTGTGTTTTGTTTTCCTTATTATAATGGCAATTGGATGCTTGGTTAATTATAAGGTTGAATTTACCAGAAGTAAAAATGATCCTAATATTTTGATTAAAATATTTTATGATTTAGGAAATGAAGGGAAAAGGTTGATGTGACGAGAAGTCAAATTGTTCTAATTTATTATTAAAAATATAATTTTATGATATAAGAAAGAAAATTAAAGAAAAAAAATCAAAACCCTTTTTGTCAAAGTAAAAAGACCATATATCTTTATTTCATTTGAAATTCGTTGTATTGAAATGTGTTACCACAAATTGAAACATGTTACAATAAGTCTAGTTTTGTCAAGGTACATTCAGGAAGTAGGGATTTGTATGGAACCATATGTCGAAGAAAAGAAGGAAACATTTCTTGTTATGAATAGATTGGTTCAAGCAACACTACTTTTATCTTTAATGATATAAATTTTCATAGCTAAATTAATATAGGTGGAGTAAAAGGAAAAGAGGGATTTTTAAATGTTATTTGATACTAAATAAATTGTAATGTCTTAAGCTAAGTACAATTTCTTAATTTTATCTAACATGCCTTGTCATCTTCATGTGGTGTTGGGTACATGCTTCACTCATTTCTAATTAAAATCATTGCAAGTTATTATGATGAATGGCTAGTTTATAATTGACAGACTAGTTAGATTTCAATTAATGATTAATTATATTTTTAATTATTAGTCCAGTCGAATGTCTAGACGTGCTTAGTAATGTTCTTGAATGTTGATTTAGATGGTACTCTGTTGTCACTTGTAACTTAGAACTACGCAAATGAATTTGTTTTAAGGCTACGGATTTTGTTGATATGATTTGATTATACTGTTGCTAATCAAGTTAAATTGTGTGCATGCAGATAATCATGGTTAGAGGACACTGTGGAGGCAGACGACGAGGTGCTAGTGGTGGGGGCGCGACGCTTCCAGTAGCATCCACGCTTGAGGGGTCTAACCCCCAGGCGGACGAGCATGTTATCGGAAAGGAGAAGATAGTAGTTGGTGATGTAGTTGGAATGATGAGATCTTTTCAGTGCATGTTCGAGGCACTGATCAATCGTTTGGACAAAGATGAGGCCAGAGTGCAAACACCCGCTGAGCTTCCACTGCGCGCTTCGGTCGGTACTGGTAGCATTCACTGTGAACTCGAGAAGTTCAAATTTCCTGAGTTCTTTGGTGTCGTGGACGGTGTAGCCACCGAGGCATGGTTGGAGAACATGGCGATATGCTTCACACTTCATGATTATAACTCCAACATGAAGGTCCGCATGCCAATATTTCAACTGAAGGGGAGCACTCTTCTATGGTGGAAGATGCTCCTACCGTAGCTAAACATGGCCTTTGAAGATGTTTCATGGGAACTGTTCGAGGAACGATTCCGAGAGAGGTACCTTTCAGAGGAATTCATTGAGCGTCAGCTCAATGAGTTCAATGCCTTACGACAGGGAGGTCGTACGGTGCTCGAGTACGAGGCCCATTTTATGGAGCTGCTCCGGTATGCTCCGCACCTTAACACTGAGAAACTTAAGGTCAACAAATTTGTGTTCGTCCTTAACGATAGCCTGCGTGCAAAGGTTAGGATTTTGATGCCTCAAACCTTGCACGATGTCATTCAAAAGGCCCTCATAGCAAAGGAGGAGCTTATCAGTGGGGGTCAGACCAGGACTCCTGCGAGACCAGCAGGGTATGTTTCATCTGGAGCACAACAGCATCAGACACCAGCCAGACATATGCCAGGATATCATGGCTTCCAGAGGGGATCCACTTTCACTACACCTAGGTGACCGATGCCTCAACAGTGGACACCTTATCGAGGACCACAACATCAACAGCAGTGTCACTCGCAGTAGCAGTAGTTTAGGCCTATTCAACATAACAAACCAGGGTTCCAAGCCGGTGGGCCGTCATCTTCTACTTCAGGTACCAGGACTACTGGGCCGAAGAAGGGGTGTTGGATGTGTGGGGAGCCACACTACCAGCACGACCACCCTGTGGGGAGGACTAGAGCATCTCGATCAGCTAGACCCACTACTGTGGGAGATATGGGCAAGGCCCATTGGATTCATGCAATGGTGAATAACTACCAGGTAGAGCACCAGTTGAATATGCTTGAGATGACAGGTACCGTTGCTGACCAGATCCTTAGTATTTTGATAGATCCCAGTGCTTTCGAGAGTTTCATTTCTGGTGCAGCGCTGAAAAGGATTAAGGTAAAGGCAGTCGAACAGGATGAGTTTATCTTCATGGAGATGGATTCGAGAGCCAAAGAAAAGGTTGGAGGAAAGGTTACAGGCTGTGTCCTTAACCTGGGAGAGTTTTTCACAAGGTCCAACCTGTACATTATGATCTTAGGATCTTGTGACATTGTGATTGGTATGGACTGGTTGGAATCGCATGAGGCGATACTCAACTGTAAGACAAAACTGTTGAGCTTGGTCGATTACAAGGGACAAATACGTGTGATTATAGGATGGAACTAGGGAGTTTCCTTGAGGTTCATCTCTTCCTTATAGCTACGGAAGAGTATGCGCAAGGGGTGCAATATTTATGCGATCCTTGCGTTAAACGAGAAGGGATTAGTGGAAGGTTTGGAACACCTTTCGGTGGTGAAAGAGTTTGCGGATGTGTTTTTGGAGGAGTTACCTGGGATGCTGCTAGAGAGGAAGTTGGATTTTACCATAGACCTAAAACCAGGGATAGAACCGATAGTGAGAACGCCTTATCGGATGTCGACCCCGAAGTTACAAGAGTTGAAAATGCAACTGAAGGAGTTGTTAGACCTGGGAATGATACATCCTAGTGTGTCACTGTGGGGTGCACCCACTATTTTCATACGAAAGAAGGATGGTTCATGGAGTCTTTTCATTGACTACCATCAACTAAACAAGGCTATGATCAAGAATCAATATCCATTGCCGAGAATAGATGATCTGTTCGATCAAGTGAATGGTGAGACGGTCTTCTCCAAGATCGATTTGCGATCAGGGTATCACCAGTTATGGATCAAGGGGGATGACATCCCTAAGACCGCCTTTAAGACGAGGTTTGGACATTACGAGTTTACTGTTTTACCGTTTGGACTGACAAACACCCCAGGGGTATTTATGAGTTTGATGAATGGGGTTTTTTATGAGTACTTGGACAAGTTCGTCCAAGTATTCATTCACGATATTTTGATTTACTCTCAGATGACGGAGAAGCATGAGGAACACTTGCGCTTGGTACTATAGTGTCTGCGAGAGCACAATTTGTATGGGAAGTTGTCCAAATGCTCTTATTATCAAACGAAGATTTACTACTTAGGGCATGTCATCTCCGGCAAAGGCATCGCTATGGATCTAGCCAAGGTCGAGGCTATTGTGGAATGGCCTGCGTCGACGAATGTCCTGGAAGTGCATAGCTTCATGGCTTTAGCAGGATACTATCGACGGATCGTCGAGGGATTTTTGAAGATAGCAAATCCGATCACAGAGTTGCAGAAGAAGAAAAATAAGTTTGTATGTACGGAGAAATGCGTGGAATCATTTCAGAGTCTTAAGGAATTTTTGACAACAGTACCAATACTAAAGGTCCCTGACATGGACGCGGAGTTCTTGGTATGCACTGACACATCCAAGGAAGGCTTAGGTCGAGTCTTGATGGAAGATGGATGAGTGGTCGCTTACATTTCGAGGAAAATGAGAAGGCATGAGGAGAACTACGCGACGCACGATTTGGAGTTATTAGCCATCGCATATGCCTTGAAGGTTTGGAGACACTACCTTGTTGGATGAAAATTTGAACTAAAGACTGACCATTGTGGACTACAACACATATTTACGCAAAGTGACCTGAACACGTGACAACGACGTTGGTTGGAATTTCTTAGCGAATACGACTTCGAGACCACGCATCTTTTCAGTGTTTCCTCTTCAGATGAATCTACGTGAAAATATTCTAACTTTACAGCATGACGATGATTGGTACAAAGAGGTCGAGGGTTTTATTAGACAAACCACAATGATGGTACCACGATTTGAGGGATTTTCATTTGATAGCAATGGTTTATTGAGGTTTAAAGGTTGGATTTATGTGCTACCAAATGACGAGTTGGGGATATTTATCCTAAGAGAGGCTCATAGAGCAGTATACATTGCTCACCCAGGAGACACGAAGATGAGGGTAGACCTTAAACCCTTATTCTTCTGGAAGGGAATGAAGGTAGAGATAGTCAACTATGTGGCCAGATGTCTAGAATGTCAGCAGGTAAAAGCTGAACATAGACACCCAGTAGGATTGCTACAACCACATGCTACTCTAGAATCGAAATGGGAAGTTATTTCGATGGATTTTATTGTTGGATTTCCACTGACGGCAATGAGACATGACTCAATTTTTGTAGTAGGAGAAACTCTGAGGAAGAGTGCTCACTTAATTCTTGTGCGTACGATGTATCAAGCACCTGGCATAGCTAGAGTTTTCATTAGTGATATTGTGAGGCTGCATGGCATGCCTAAGAGGATCATATCCAATCGAGGATCGATGTTTACTAGAAAATTTTAGATGAGTTTCCAAGAGGCCTTGGGAACCCAACTTAACTTTAGTACTATGTATCACCCGGAGACTGACGGGTAGACCGAATGAACCAACCAAACCTTGGAATACATGTTGTGGATGTACGTGATGGACCAACAAAAGCGTTGGGAAGAATTCTTACCACTAGTGGAGTTCGCTTACAACAACAGTTACCATAGCACCATTAAGATGGCACCTTTCGAGTTTCTTTACGGGCGACCATGTCGGATGCCCTTGAGTTGGGATCGGCTTGAGGATAGGGTCCTGGTAGGACCAGAAGCGATCCAAGAAATGGAAGAGAAAATGCAGACAATAAGACAAAGGATTAAAGAAGCGCAGGATCAATAGAAGAGTTATGCCGATGCGCACTGTGTCAACCGTAGTTATGAGGTCGGCGATCGAGTCTTCTTGCGGGTTAAACCGCACAAGAGTTCGATCAAGTTTGGGAAGGGAGATAAAATCTCTCCTAGGTTCATGGGACCTTTCAAGATTGTGGAGAGAAAGGGACCCGTGGCCTATCGACTAGCCTTGCTTGATTCCTTGAGGTGTATGCACGATGTTTTTCATGTATCTGTTTTGAGACATTATATTCGTGATCCTACACATGTTATTGACATGAGTTCCTTGCAGGTATTAGATGAGGGAGTGCTCACGGCTGAGCCAGTCCGCATCTTGGAACATCGTGTTCGACAGTGATGATGTCGAACGATAGATTAGGTCAAGGTCCAGTGGGACAATTATAGTTCGCACACGGCGACCCCGGAGGATGCATATGATATGCGCCAGTAGTTTCCATTTCTGTTTGACAGATAGACATATGATACTATGATGCACTTTATTTCAGCATTTATACTGTGAAACTTTGGGATGAAGTTTAGACCAAGAGGGGGTGTATGTAACATCCCGCTCTGGCACACTGAGCAAACTTATTCTTTGAGGACACTTTCTCGCAAGTGATCTGGATTTTTAAGCTATTAAAACTTTTTGATTTTGATTATGATGCATTATGGGTTGATGATATGTTGTTTTACTACCTTGACATAGACAGGTGCTATTGACTCGGTTTTACTGAGTGTGCAGGGTTTTGGACCTTGATGATGCAGAGGCATCGATGGAACCCCTTGGACTCTGGATTGAGTCAGGGAGTATGCCATTGGGGTTTGATTGTTTTACTGTGATGTTAGTGCATATGATTAGATGATATGATGTGGATATGTTCTGACATGATTTATTGATGATGCAGGCTAACGATAGCTTGCCGACTCGACTCACATATGGAGTAAAGGGGTCACGAATGACTATCAGACATGTGAGGGAGAGGTGTGGACAATAGCCCTACCATAGCCTACTAGCACTCCAGCCGTGGCTCGAACTGTAGGTTAACGATTACCTAGTTCGAGAGGACCCATGATGCCATGAGGGAAGACTGTGATAGTCGCTCACGATGATTCTAAGGGGATCACAATAAGGCGGAGGCCTTATTCCTTAGAAGCCCTTAGTCTCCCACAAGTTCACCTGGCAGAGTGTTGACTCCAGGGGTGATTGATGTCTACCAATCAGTCAAGAGGCGAGTGACACCCTTGGAGCACGTAGTGCGTCCTGAAGGGCACGTCGCACAAAGGAACAGATGAGGCAAGTGGCACCCTTCGAGAACCTAGTGCGTCCTGAAGGGCACATCGCGTTGATGATGATAGAGGGATGAACCTAGATGGCCCTAATACAAATAACATCTTAAGAAATTTTAAAAAAATTTCCCTAATTAATTGTCGTGTTGCCTAGTACAAAATCTAAGTTCTAAGTCTAAAATTACGCTAGGGGTAAAATTTTCTCCGCCTTTAAAAAAAATAAAAAATAAAAATAAAAAAATAGATAAAATAAAATAAAATAATAAAATTTAAAATAAAAACCACTTAAATAATAACTATGATCTTCATAAAATTTTGTAACATGAAGGGAGTAAGAAATTAAACTATTCATAAGAAATAAAATCTGTGGATATGAAATGTAAAGAGGGAATTAATTATTTTATATTTTGATAATTTAAGAAGATACTAAATTAATGATAAAAGGGAAAAGGGGTTAAATTCCACACCTTCCTTTTTGAGTTCTAAGTAAAAGGGGAAAGAGGGAAAATAAAAAAAAATAGGAAACTAGGGAAAATAGGTAACATAAAAAGGAAAAAGGGGAACTTAAGGGAAAAAGCGAGAAGTCAACTTAGTAAAGAATCTACATTTAAGAGCTTTCTAATTTTAAACCGAATTAGCAATTTCATAATAGGGAAAGCCTTTAAAACCTGTAAGGGAATTTAGGGACACCTAGGAATGATTCTAGGAGTAACTCTAGGTGGGTGAGGGAAATAAAGATAATTACTTAATTAAAGAAATTAATTTATGGAGGAATATAGGGGATGGGGGACACTTGTACGGAGAGGAAATTTTACAAATTTATTTTAAAAATTTAATTATATGATATTTCAGGAAAGAAAGGAAGTTCAAAAATCTATAAAATAAAGGAAGGAGAAGGATGAAGGGCATCTTCTGTTTGTGTAACGTTACGCTGCATAAATATCGACTTGACTGATTTACTTGTGGGAGTTGGGATACCTAGCTCGGAGAGGAGTGGTAGCTCGGCCTTCCGAGGCGAGCTGGGAGCTAGACGATATCTTTGGATAGTGTGCATGGCCCCTTTATGGCTCGGGGGGCTAAGGGGGAAGAAGAGTATCCCTAGCGTTGGCTGGGGGGTACCGATGAAGTCTCGACGGTCGACGAGCGGGAGTTGCACGGAGCGCACAGACGACACTCGGAGCGGGCGAAGAGGCAATGGTACACTTTTTTGTTTGAATGATAGAATGTTGTAGGATTTATGATTTGGATCTGCATGATTGTTGGGTAGTTAAACTGAGTTATTTTTAAAATTTGGTGACTGAAACTGTTCTTAGCCTAGCCTGATGATTGTTGAATCCCATGGTATTCATTCCCTGCATGACTTGACAGCCCTGTTGTGTTTGAATGTGACCCTTGTGATTGTTTTCCTTCGTCACTAGCATTCCAGTCCTCGCCTGAGCAGTTGGCCAGGAGCTTGATCTACGGTCGTCGCCCTAGCGTTAAAAGACCTATGGATCTCAATGCCCTGCTTTTCTGTGCGAGGATGGTGAAGCGAAGGATGAAATAATCCATCTACCTCTATTGTTGTCCTTGGCTGATTGTTTGTCTTTATCTTTGATGCATTTATTCAACACGACAATTTAATGATTGAAGGTGAAAGTTTATCCTTTTATTGTCTGCTTAATATTGGGATGTAGATTGATTACGCTTTTATTTTTCTAAGATTGATTCGAACATAACGTCTCCCCATTTTTTTGTTGAATGGTCTGCCTACTCTTTACTTCCAAAGATAACCGATTTTAGTCCCTTTATTTCCTGAAATGTTCTGTTCAACGATTTTCTTTTATAGAAATGACAACAACGTAAATCCTCTTCTGGCACGTTTTGGTACAATGATTTGCGTTCGTTCTGTGCTTTTTTTAGGTTGGCTCCTGCCCGACGTCTATTATTTTCCCTGGCATGCATCTCCTTTCCTTCTGCAAGATTTTACTTTACCCTAAAGAAAAAAAAATGAAACAGTCCAACACTTGATTTTAATTTCAACCCAACATCTTGATTGATTGTCCACTCAGCCTTTCAGTTTAATGTTTTCACATGCGTATAGTTTCTACTTCTAGAATTGGTCAAGGGCCATGATTTACCTTAAAGATACCTCTCAGTGATAAATCATTTTAACATTAGTAAACTATTGACTGCGTTGACCTCTTGATGGTGGAGATTTTGAATGTCAGTTATAAGCCTTAAGAATGAATGTGTTTTCTTTTGATTTCCACGGTTTTTACATTTAGCAGTTGATTGTATTATCGCTGGAATGACCACCTATTGGGGACCACGAAATTGACATGAGAACGATGACTGTGCTTTCCATAATTACCATGATTTTGCTTTAAGGGATGACTATGTTTTTTTCTCCTTTTATTTTTACCCATAATTTTACTATTCGAAGTATGTATGATATCGATTCTTAATGTTCACGAATTGCTATTCAATCGTGACTGAGACCACTGTTAAATGCTCATGTTTGTGAGAAATTTATCTCCATAGAAATCGCTCGCCATAATTTGCCTAAATAAAAATTTGTTAGAAAAGCTAGGATTTATCCAGTTTTGAGGTTGTGTCCATCTAGGGGGTAGAGTCATCTATTACCTATGTGTTAACAAAGTCACATGGGGAGGTTGGCTGGGAAGATTTCGCTTCTCTATCCATAGTATTTAACGGGGGCATTGAATCTCTGTTCACTGCACGAGGGTTCACATTTCTGCATGGGGGTTTGCATCGACCCAAGAACATTTCCCGTATTTATGTAAAGGAGGGATTGAGAGAAGGGAGACATTTCCCAATCAAGCTAACATCTTTTCTTCTATTGATGTGCATGGGGGACATACCATAAAGACTAGTTCATCGACTTGAACCTTTCTCTGTATTTTGTTTTATCATTTAAATCTGTCTAAGACCATTGTTAAATGCTCATGACTTGACCTTTCCAAAACTGATCTGAGACCATTGTTTAATGCCCATGATCATTGCCTTTAAAAGTTGACCTTGACTGCTGTAATTACCCATGAATTTTTCCTTTAGAATGTAGCCCAAGCTTGTTGTATTTACCCTTGATTTTTGCCTTAGAATGTTGCCAGAGCTTGTTGTATTTACCCTTGATTTTTGCCTTAGAATGTTGACTGAGTTCACTTGCTGGAATGACCACGATTCGCCTTCAAGCTGTGGCTGTGTTTTCCCTTGAATGTTGGCTGCATTTTGTTTTCCTTATTATAATGGCAGTTGGACACTTGGTTAAAGATAAGGTTGAATTTACCAGAAGTAAAAATGATCCCAATATTTTGATTAAAATATTTTATGATTTGGGAAATGAAGGGAAAAGGTTGATGTGATGAGAAGTCAAAATTGTTCTAATTTATTATTAAAAATATAATTTTATGATATAAGAAAGAAAATTAAAGAAAAAAAATCAAAACCCTTTTTGTCAAAGTAAAAAGACTGTATATCTTTATTTCATTTGAAATTCGTTGTATTGAAATGTGTTACCACAAATTGAAACATGTTACAATAAGTATAGTTTTGTCAAGGTACATTTAGGAAGTAGGGATTTGGATGGAAACATATGTTGAAGAAAAGAAGGAAGCATTTCTTGTTATGAATAGATTGGTTCAAGCAACACTACTTTTATCTTTAATGATATAAATTTTCATAGCTAAATTAATATACATGGAGTAAAAGGAAAAGAGGGATTTTTAAATGTTATTTAATACTAAATAAATTGTAATGTTTTAAGCTAAGTACAATTTCTTAATTTTATCTAACCTGCCTTGTCATCTTCATGTGGTGTTGGGTACATGCTTCACTCATTTCTAATTAAAATCATTGCAAGTTATTATGATGAATGGCTAGTTTATAATTGACAGACTAGTTAGATTTCAATTAATGATTAATTATATTTTTAATTATCAGTCCAGTCGAATGTCTAGACTTTCTTAGTAATGTTCTTGAATGTTGATTTAGATGGTACTTTGTTGTCACTTTTAACTTAGGACTACACAAATGAATTTGTTTTAAGGCTAATGTGGATTGTACCTTAATGATATTCTGCAATTTCGAGATACTAAGTTGGGCTCGTAATAGATGATTAAAAAGACAGTAACTTTTGACTAGCTTGACTCGACGATTGATCAGGATTTGGTGAAGTCCCCCCCCTTTTTTTGGCTTGTGCTTCCCATTGAGGGTGTTGATGTTCGTTTAATTAATGTTTGTACTTGGTTAGTAAACTTTTGATGTGCTCGGTTGACAACTGTAAGAGATTCTAGTTACTGGTGTAATTGTTGGGGTGCGTGGGGTTGTTAGGATGATTTCCTCAGCTTAGTAGGTTTGGTCTGCTTGTGTCGGGGAGGTGTAGACACCTCCTAGTTCCTCAGAACATTCGCCAGCCCTGAGACTTTAAATGGTCAAAATCGATGAGAACCTGGGCTTGAGCGTTGCTTATGTGTCCTAGAGGTCTTAACCATTGCAGGGTAGGACGAGCTTGCAGTTATTCTTTCTCTTGTTAGGTCGTCTTGTGGTTGTTGCATGAGTTGCTTGTGTGGTGTTCGTCATCATATTGCGACGTAGAGTATAATGTCTTTATTACCCT
This sequence comes from Picea engelmannii, assembly GCA_009831015.1. Lineage (NCBI taxonomy): Eukaryota > Viridiplantae > Streptophyta > Pinopsida > Pinales > Pinaceae > Picea > Picea engelmannii. The sequence continues at coordinate 236,373 of ML811970.1, forward strand.
TGTACACATGCACACACACAGAAAAAAATATTTCACTTGTTATGAGAGGTTGATGTCATGACGAATGGGAGGTTGTTACAGAGAGGGGAGGGGAGGAGAGGAATATTGAATACAATTGCAAGATGCATCGTGTCTTAGTTTGTAGTGTACACGTGATAACATACTTATGTTGATTGTTTAAAACTTTGCTATAAGTTATTTTACGTTCAATGTAAATGTAAGTTGTGATGAATGAAAAGTGATCATTTTATCCATATTCCATATTGAATTGACAACCTACTAATCCATTTTTTTTTTATTATGAAACACTTGTATATTTTTTTGGATTTCAATTTTTTTTTAAATATATTTTCATTTAAGATATATATATATATATATATATATATATATATATATATATATATATATATATATATATATATATATATATATATATATATATATATATATATTAAAATATATTTTATTTAAGATTGCATATTCAAATATCATAAATGTTTAAAATATATTAGAAAAAGGACACATGAGTACAGGCTCAAATTGGTGTTGATGATAGGTACCAAATATGAGGAGTTTGTATTGTGCCCTTCCAATTCGAGTTAAGTATAATTTTCTTTCAATTTTTATTATGGAGGATAAGAGATTTACAATGGAGTTCAAGAATTAAACAGCCAAAAAAATTATTAAACAACATAATTAAAAGAGAATAAGAATATGAAGGACAAAGGAACAGGGACTCACAATGTTTCCAACAAAAGGAAAGGGAGAGGAAGAGAAAAAATGTTGGGGACGTGAAGATTTAGATATATGTATCCTTCCAACTACATTAATGAAGCCAATTCCTCCTATAAGCTTTTTCACAACACTGGAGAAGGCATTCTTTGCAAGAGAAGATTTTTTGTATAAATTATGCTACTCTAGTTGTATTTATCCATATAAAAATGGTGTTTGTGTTTCATAACTCATTGTTTCATGTAAACTTATTATGCCCACTAGTATGCCTAAACTCATATTAGAATAGTCTTTGTGTTTCATAACTCATTGTTTCACCTAAGCTTATTATTACCGTCACTTTGTCTATAGTAATAAACCATTCAAATAGATGTTAGCAACCAAAAACATCCTTGCAAATATAACACACCAACATTCATTAAACCACAATTTTGTTGTCAAATATTTCACTCCACCACATATTTTTATATATAGTAGTGGAAATTTAAAAAAAGATAACTAACAAGAAGAGTATAGCTAATACATAAAATCATTGCTATGGGATTAATAAATAAGTTCTAAAAATATTGAATGTACCAAAAAGGATGAATGATACAACTCTGTCAAAAATGAAATTTTCTATTTTTCTAGAATTCTCATATTTTATTTATTGATAATGATGCATTGGAAAAAAATAAGATGTTAAATATGATTCAATGTAGCGTAGATTTATTTCTATCTAAACCATATGCTATAATGATTTGTTCATGATTATAAATAGAGATATATGTTTAAATCACTGTTGAATGGTTGTTACCTTCAACTGCATATGTTAGAACACTATATTGTGACCCCTTAGCCACCCTTTGACCAGTTCAATCCCATGGGCATAGGAATCTACCTATAAAACCAAACGAATGATTTGTTGGAAATGTTGGGTTATATATACAATATTAATATTTTTGTGCTAAAAACCACCTACAACAATACAATGTTTGCCCAAGATATTATGTGAGGGAAGATAAAGTAGAGTGGTTAAAAAAAGGAACCCAAATCTAAAATAGATCAAAACATATCATTAGCTTTATTGATATTGATATTAGCTTTATTGATATGCCCAAAGGTATTATATGGTTTTCTAGTGGGTCCATAAATGCTAACTACCAATGTAAATAAACAATAAATTGAATCTGCACAAGGCTGGGAAGAAACAACAGAGGATGGACATGCATGTATATTGAATCTGCACAAGGCTGGGAAGAAACAACTTCCAGTGCAACATCCAGGTGGAGTTGGAACATTGTCGCCGCAATGAGATTTCTAAGGGAACATTCCTGTTGTCATTGCTTGCGCGGAAGACTAAACATGTGGAGGCGGTGGAACTAGAGAACGTGGGTTGGGTTGCAGTCACAACTAATGGATTGGCCGATGATTCTTCTACAGACTGATCGATTGGATGATTATGGATTGTTCGTAAATTTCAGAGATAATTATATATATGAACGATGTGTACTTTTGGAATAATTTCATGCATTACAGGACTCTCAGGGATCGTCTATTAATACATCATGCAGAGGGAAGGAGATATTGAATGCAATTTTAGGATGCACCATGTGTAGAGTCTTAGTTCGTAGTGTACACGTCATAACATACTTATGTCGATTGTTTAAAACTTTTTCTATAAGCTATTTTATGTTCAAAGTCAATTTTAAGCTGTGATGAATGAAAAGCAGTCATTTTATCAATCTTCCATATTGAATTGACAACCTACTAGTCCGATTGTTTTTATTATGAAGCAATTGTATATTTTTTAGGATTTCAATTTTTTTTTAAATATATTTTCATTTTAGTATAATTTTTTGGATTTCAAAATATTTTTAAAATATATTTTATTTAAGATTGTATATTCAAATATCATAAATATTTAAAATATATTTTGTTTAAGATTGCATATTCAAATATCATATATCTTTAAAATATGTTTTATTTAAGATTGCATAGTCAAATATCATAAATCTTCAAATATCATCACTAACCCATAGTGATGATGACAAAATTCAACTTAATCAATATTAAAAGCATGGAGGTGTTTTTCCTTATTTATGCTATATATTAAATAAAATAAAGAAAATTGTTCGATGATTTATGGAGAAGCTTGTCAATGTGAAGAGGTTCACATCTCAAGATGTGAAACTATGTCTACTCGCCATTATAAGAATCCTCTTAGGTTTTAATTCTATGTACACAAATCCAAGAATATGTAGATGCTCCAAAGGAGGAAGAACCATTGCAGTATAAAACATATATGATATCTCAACGGTAAAATAAATGTTGTTCCTTTCTATGGAAATAACTAGACACAATGAAATTCGATTGTTTTCCTCTTACTTGTAGAACATGTCAATATACACTCAATGTGGAAGGATTTCATACACCTAATACAAGAGATATGGCAGATGGTGGGACATAAATCATTGGGTTGGTCGAGTTGAGCTTGGCCATGTGACGAGGATTATAAGAAACAATGAGGAGGCAAGAAATGACCATGTTATGTTTAAATAGGTTGTGGATTCCTTGGCACAAAGGGTGGAAAGAAGAGTGTGACACACCTATTCACTCAAAAAGAAATCAATCACTGCGAAATCCATACCCAACCAGAAGAAAATCAATAAAAAATAGATTTTTTCAATCCTTTCTTTGATATCTATAAGAACTTGCTAGCATGGATTCTAGCTATTGTGTCAAGCTACAAATATGTAACAACTCCATCCTTATGACACATACTACGCACCACAAGTAAAACATTTTTTTTTTTTAAGCAACAGGACACTAACATCAACAAGGATTCGTAGCAACACAACTTGACGATATCAACAGGAATGAAATTTGCGCAACATATCAACATAGAAAGCATAGCATAATAGTGCACCAAGAAGCTTGAAGCAATTTATGATTATTTATTTTGACAAGTATATAAATGACTAAGATAAAGGGCATCATCCACGAACATGACAGCACAAACATTCTATTAAACCGATTTAGGTAACACAAAAATTCCATGGTGCGCAAGAAGAAAGCTGGTCAATCCATCAAGCATTAAATAAATTTAATAACGCACAAGAAGTTGCCAATATTAATCATACTTTAATGTGAAATACAATAATCTAAACATCCTTACAACTACTGGAATAATTTCGCATAGTCTTGTTACAATTTGATAAAAATTTAGTTCCTAATAACATTTTCAAAATTAGAAGCCCAACCACAAAATTCTTCATCAAGTGAGAATTGAGATCATGGGTGAAATCATGAAGGTGGGTTACACTTTTGCTTGTTTTATGAGAAAAAAAACTGTAATTTCACAAGTTATTCAACTTCCGACATATAAAAGTATTTTTTTTTAATTTAGAATTTCACTTTACAGTAAAAACAAAACTTGTGAAGAATTGTGTTAGCTTTCCAATGACTATTTTTCAATTTTTTTTTATCACGATTTGATATGTCAATTTGACAATTGTTTAACAGTATGTTTCTTAAACATGAAAT